>CM022948.1:49424214-49684167 GCA_012931725.1 Litsea cubeba | reverse complement strand
AATTTCGCACACCTTCTTCTTCTCACGATACCCACCGAGAACCCATTGCTCACACTGCCAAAAAAATGACTTTTAGCGTCAAACTTTTTACCGCGGCCAGTGTTTTTGTGGCTATTTCTTACTTGTTGCCACTAGAGTTAGTGGCAACGAATCCCATTTTGCCTCGCCCGTGTCTGCTCATGACAAAACGTGTCGGAAAATTTTGTTTACCGAGAAAATTAGCTTCGAAAAATTTATCACCGCGTTTAATATAAAACATCGGTAAAGGTTGGTAGACTTTTTTTCAAAAAAATAAAAAATAAATTAATTTTTACCGATGAAAATTTCTATTTTTTGCGACGAAAAATAATGTCGGTAAATTTCTCGATTTTTTCCCTCTCTCGCCACCGAAACCCCTCTTTTCACTCTCCGGCAGAGGTTATGTTTTACCGGCAAAATATTTATGTTGTCGGCAAATGATATATTTTTTGCCGGCGAAATACCTATATTGCCGGCAAATGTCAATTTGCCAAATTTTGATAATTTATTTAACTTGAAAATTTATATTTTCATTATTTTTATTTTGGAAGAATAAAAGTTAACTCGGGCCTTCAAAATCAATTCAGCCCCAAAAATAACATTCCATTGTGCCCGCCCCATTTTCCATTTCCCTCGTCTACTCAAGTGCATATCATTTCCAGTTCCCTCGCCTCTTCTCAATCCCTCATCTCTCTGACCCTCTCTCGACCAGCAATCCCTCAATCCCGACGGTAAAAGTTTTAGACCTAATCCCCAATCTCATATCCTCTCTGCCTCATCGTCTCTCACTCTTTCACCCACATCTCTCTCACTCTCTCACTGTCTCTCCCTCCCCTGCGCACGCAAAGCCCTCCATCTCTCTCACTCTCTCACTCTGTCACCGTTTTTCCCTTGCGCACGCGGGTTGGAGCTCTGTTGTCGGTGAGGGTGCTGAAGGCAGTTCTAGCGGTGATGCATGTGATTTTGCTTTTGTTGCTGCTGCCATTCCGGCAGTGGAGGAGGGAGGAGAGGAGGAAGGGGGCTGTGTCACGAGTGGCGTCACTGCAGAGGAGCGTGGTGGTGGATCTGGAAGTGGGGACGAGGCGGGCAGTCCCGGTGGGGAGGGTGGGGAAAGATGGGGATGAGAGGACGGTGAGGGAGTGGTCGTTGTTTTCGACATCGAGAGGAGAGACGATGTTTGCGCAGTCATGGATGCCGATCTCCGGTAAGATTAGGTATGGGGTTTTCTGGATTGTTTTTTCTTCTTTGATGTTCCTAGATTGTTTTTTCTTCTTTGATGTTTAAGTCATTAGGATTTCTTCTTCTTCTTTTTTTCCTTTTAATGTTTGATTTTTATTTTTATTTTTTCAATTTTGGGATTAGTGGGATTTTCAATTTTCTGCATTTATTTTTTTTCCTTTTATTTATCCTGTTGATTTGAACTCAAGACAGAGCGCCCTTTATAGCTATCTTTCTGTCATTGTAGCCTTTTTTCTATCGTGTAGTTGTTGGAGTAATCGAAGACAAATAAGAGAGTTGAGAAAGAAGTCACAGGGAATTGGTCATGGGGCTTGAGGCTTTGGATTGGTTCATCCCCATCTGAAAAAAAACACAGTAAGATCTCATGTATATCTCTAGATCTAGCAGCAAAAATCCAGAAAAAAAATGAAAAAAAAAGAAACCAAGAGTTTTATGGGTTTTTTGGGTTTTTTGTTTCTGGTGTTTTTAGGGGTGTGCATCGGTCGGTCGATTCGGTTATTGACATATTTTTAACCTAACCAAAATTTTTCGGTTAATTTCAACCATTTAACCAAACCAAATTTTTTTAGCGGATTAACCATCGGTTCGGTTAACCTAAAATATCGATTTGGATTTCGGTCGGTTCGGTTAATTTTAATTATTTTGGGCCAAAGTCAAAGCCCAAAAGCTAAGTTCATAAAAGCCTTATATTTTTATTAGTTTGGGTAAAACCCAAAGGCCACTCTATACACATGCAACCCGCAGCAACCAGCAACCATTAATTATAAAGGAATTGAAAACATTAGTTCTACAATGGTGCAACCATTAGTACTGCAATCTTGATAAATATAAATATATAATATATTGAAGGTGCAACATTACATGGTAAGTTGGTAAGTTACTAAGTTGGTACTTGGTAACATGAATTGATACTTATTAATTGATGTATGTTATATTTATTTTAAATTTTTATATAAGTATTAATAGATTTTTATATTATATACATGTACGCATTTTATTATATTATATATTTATATAGTATGCTATAATTTCGGTTCGGTTCGGTTAATTTGGTTAATTTTTTCTGTTAACCGAACCGTTAATCGAAAACCGAAATATTCAAACATCTTTAACCGAACCGCCCGGTCGGTTAAGAATAACCGGTAAATTCGGTTAACGGTCGGTCGGTCCGGTTCAGTTAATCGGTTTTAACCAAACTATGCACACCCCTAGGTGTTTTTGTTTCATGTTTTGTATGCTAAGTTGGTGTTTGAAATGAAGTTTTTAGAAATGGGTTTCTTTTTATAATCATGAAAAATCCCTTCTTTATCTAAAAGATCAAAATTTCGCGCTGGCGGGCTCCTCCTCATTTAGGCGCTTTTTTCTTTCTTTTCTGCTGCTGATTCAGGTGGAGGACGAGTGGGCAGAAACCGAAAGGGGGAAAGAAGAGGAGGAAAGGAAGGGAGAAAAGGAGGAAGCGAGGAGCACCGCGTGCGTCCTTTGATGCCCAGGTATGAGGGGCCCAATTTTCCTTCTCTTCTTCCATTTCTCTGTTTTTTTTTTTTTTAACCGTGGCTGAAGAATGGGGTTTTGGGCTCAGTTTTGGCCCAGGGCATCCATGGGCGTGGTGGATTTTGGTGAGGGAGGAAGTAGTGGAGCCGTCTCAGCTGTGAGGTTGTTCAATCTCAGCCCCTTGATTCTGATTTGAAAGGCTGCACAGTGGGAACTTCATGGCAAAATCGGTTTCGGTGGAAAATGGGTATTTACTGTGACTAGTTGGGATTTTGATGGGATAAAGAAAATGGCCATGATTCTTTTGGCATTCAGATCGGTCTGAGTGTGGATTTTCTAATTCGTGATGTGGCCATGGATTTTGGGGTACATCTTGGCCATCTTGGGGGACGGCTTGGGCCTTTTTTTTTTTTTTGCCTCTCTTATGTGATGCAATGTGTTGTGTGTTGTTTGATGGATTGTAGTGGGGTGGAATGGAATGAAACAGGGTAGAGTTGGAATGTGGCGAAGTTGACAATCGAATGGGTCTGGTGTTTGTGTGCTCATTTGGTGTCTTAAGGTTTCTCATTTAGCTAGCCTCCCCCTTTTTCTATTTTCTTTTTGGGTTTGTTCAATTTATCTGGGGATTTTTCTTAATTTGTGGAGAATTCGTTTTATCTTATTTCTCATATTACCATGATGTCTTTTATTCTCACTTTCATATTTGTGAATAAATTCCAAATCTTTTTTTAATTTTCTTGATCGTTGATGGGTTGGTTGTAGAATAGAGATTTAGAGAGATATTGCCAGTGTGTATATGCATGATAGGTGTTTGTGACAATGCCTGATACTAAAGATAAATATAGGAGGAAGAAGATGTTTTGTTTGAGGAAAACCATACTCAAAATGTTATAATCATCAGTTCAAAAGATGTTTTTAAAGGTTGTGTGATGTGCTGTAGTCTGGACTATTACTACTATTATAATAAAGTGTGTGTTGTTTTTAATATGATGATTGTGCTTAGCTTCTGATGGTTTTTATACCTTGCTTCTGATGGTTTTATGCCTTTCTTTCATGTCATGGGTTTAGGGATCGGGTTCGAGTCGAATCACATGCCCATTATTATTATGGCATCACTTTGATTGATAATACTATCATATGGTTATTGTCTAGTTACATTTTTTTTGTGTGAAAACTGCACATAAAGCTTTCCATGCTTAATTTGTTTCTGGTGGTGACAGAGAGCAGAGTCGATCAAGTACTTGGGTACATTTGGGAATTTGGAAACTCGAGCAAACGAAGTCTTTGATGCAGTAAGTTGTAGGATATTGAGAAAAATCTCACTGCGTTGTTTGTTGCATTAAGAAGTAGAATAATTGCATAATAGATGGCTAGATATGTCACATATATTGAAATGTCAATGGAAATGCTTAGGTTATGTTTGGATGTACCTGCATAGATATTGATTTTCCACCAAGGGACACAGGATTTAGGGTGCATCCAAACATAAAATTAATGTTTCTGAGTTCCATGCATGGTCTTCTGTACATGCAGGTTAAAACAAATTACTTGTGCTTGAGTAAAGCAGCTGCAAACAAGACAACAAGCTTTAAACCTGTTGTAGCATGGTTACTGTACAGTGAGGTGAGCAAAACACATATGCTTTTTCTGTTCTATAATTCAATTAGACGAAGAGAACTATTCATACTAGTCATACTTATGGATAAAATTGTCATATAGTAAAAGTAATACAGATAAACTTGTCATTCAATAATAGTTGTATGGTCAAACTTATCTTATAAAGAAAAAGATAAAAGATATCTATTACTTCAGACATCAGTGTCTACTTGATAAAGTCGCATTTTTGTTATTTTTGAAAAATAAACAAAAGGTTTTAAAGCTAATTAGATTAGATATCGCAAACTATCGAAAACATTCAAAGGTCTATGTTAATCAGTTTTAAGTGGAATTGACCCAAAAATTAGTAGACTTGTCAAATGACAACTTAATGTTCTCTCATCAATCATGGGAAGCAATGGTACTGGAAAATAAGGATTTATTAGCGAGGTATGCCTTTTTGAATATATGGAAATAGACATAATTGGCATTTGATCATTTAGAGATGAATTCAAATGGACTTTTACTGCTTGTTTTGGCCACTCCTGAATCCGGATTGAGTTCCTTTTACTTGATCAAAATAGCTGGATGGAAATGAAAATTGGTACATTTTCATTTCCCTTCAAAAATCAATCCCCTCTATTTCAGTGGACCCAAACAAAAAGAAAGCACATTGGTTGTATTATAAGTACATAGCTTGAAGGTGATTAATGACCATTTGAACTGACATGACTTTCATTGCCCTGCTTTTAACAGGGTATGTGGTCCTTTGTCAAGGAGGAATACAAGATGAAGGCAAGATTTTTACTTACATTGCAACCATCTATATTATCCTAACATACACATGGATGTTAATTGCTGATTTGGGGCCCCAGCTTGATCGTGTTGAAGCTTGGACTGATATGGGAATATTTGAGGTCTGATTTTCATTCATGGTTCTACCAGTAGATCTTCTGTATGGGTTAGGATTAATCAATGCTAATGGAGCCAACAGTTACAGAATATTTAAGGCATATAACTAATATGATCTTTGTCTTTAAACTAATTTATCATTGATCATTGGAGTGTATTAGCATTCCAAACTTCAAAAGAGTGTATTAGCAGAAGTATCAACTTTCCCTAGGGACAAGGTAGAGTATGATGCTGATGCAATGTTATGAAAAAATTTAGAAAATAGGATATGGGTACAGATAGGATACGTTACATAAACATATCTACGTTTAACAAAAAAAGAGAAGCATCCTACTACGTATAACCATAAAATTCTTATCCATCAAATTTAACAGACAGTCAATCTTCAATTTTGGACTGATGGCTACACAACTTTCAGTCATCAGACAGTTTCCATCTCATGATGGAGGAGATCCTTGAGGCCTGATCTATAGTGAGGCCAGCTATATAAAGAGTCTGGATAATCACAACTTGGGGCTTTTATTGTTGCTATTTGAACAAAAAAAAATTTGTCATTTTAAATTGGATGACCACTATGTTTTTCATAAGACTCATGTGCATATCAGGAATTTAACAGTTCAAAAGCTGCCATGAAGCTGTCGGAACTTCTAAAATCGCCTGTCAAAGTTTAGAGGTGTGCTGGCAGATATATTCAAACAGAACTTGTTGTTCAATGTTGACACCAAAAATGTCACTTTGCCTTTCCAAGATCCAAAGAGCTACATGAAGTCGCAACCTGCCATAAATAGGCAATGCTGCTTCCAAAAATCAAATCTTGTCAGAATCAAACAAAAACTGCAAGATTCATCCAGACAGCCAAAAGAGGAGTACACAAGAAGTTTCAGGCCATTTCAAAATCATTTGGCCTAACTTCGCTTCTCCGACAGCCAAATCAGGCCTCTCGGCGGCAAAGCTCTTCGAGACCATGGTTTCCAACACAGAACCTATGGATCATCTTAAAATGACTCCAATAGGTTCCCTGTCAAATTTCAAGTCAATCGGACATCGGTTGACCACACATCAAACCGCGACATCTTCATCGCGACAAAAAGCAAGTCTACAGGTGATAGGACCCCAAACGGCTTCAAAACTCAAACAAAAGCCTATGGTTGGTCTTATTTATTGTTCAGGAGACTTCACACCAAATTTCAGGTCATTCCGACATCGTTTGACCTAGTTTCAGCTTCTGACGGGAAATCGGCAACTCTGCGCGACAAAGTCTTCGGCTTTCTTAGGAAATTGGAAACTTTGCAAAATAAAATGCAAGGATTCTCATCAGGTTTCCTACAAAGAAATCAGGCCAATAAATGATCAAAATGTCAAAAAAAGTACAGAAGAAAAAAGAATAAAAAAAGAGCAAAAACGGACGCAAAACGGGACCAGAAAGGGGGAAAACCCCCCAGGGTCGCAGACCCCTGCGACCCTGGGCCAGGGTCGCCGGCGACCATGGACCCCGGGGTCGCCGGGAAAGCCCCGGAAACCCCGGTTTTCGCCGTTTTTTTCGCGATTCGAGGAGCCCAGCCTCTGGTACTTTCCAAAATTCATGCTTTTGAGACACCAAGTCCTCTGATATCCGTCCAAAACACGGGTAAAACATCAAGAGTATCGAAGACAGTATTGATCGCCACCCGGTCAACCAAAAAAAGTGTGCTTTCCACCCGACCGATCGAGAAATCGACAGGACAGATGGCACCGACCCGCTGTTGGCAACAAACACCTGAAATTACATGGTCATCTGATGTCGATCTACATGAAGATCCATCGATGATCATCGACAGAAGAATTCCAAAAGACGTGGCACGGCCCGCGACTCTTCAGCTGCTCGGCGACCACTTAATGCGATTAATTGACTAGCTTTATTACAGTCATTAATCCATTTCTTTGGACGGCCCAATCAGAAGCAAGCATTTGGGAGTTACAAGTCAAGAGATTCATGGCATTTAACCCATGAAACTCCTCCCATCATGGCGATTAAAGGCGATTAAATGCCCTCAATCTCCTCCGGCCAATCAGAAGCCAAGAAAAAGGAGTTACAAAATAAACAATTCAATTTTGTAACTCCTCCCATTATGTGGCTTAATGACATTAAAAGCCCATAAGCTCTCTAAATGGCTACCAAGAGCCTATAAATAGGAGAGCACTCCAAAAAGAAACCAGATCATCGGAAAAACACACAACAAACATCAGACAGCAGTCAGAAATCCAGAGAAAAGAAAAAGAGAGAAAACTCTGCGGAAGTTCTACACCTGCCACCGCAACAAGGTGACAAAAGTCCCTTGGGGGGTACCCCCCCCCAAGGTCCTTGCCTTCTCCTCCTGCCTCCAATGGCTTAGATATGGCTTTTCAGCCCGTCTACTCTTTTTTTATTGGACATAGGACCTTCCTTTGGTCTTTGTCTTCTAAAAACCTGAGGTTATAGCCAAGCCAAGCGAATCAAATAGCATCCTCTGTTCTCATCTGCATGGATGATGGCGAAGCCCACATATGGCTTGCGACCGTCAATCTAAACGAGTCCTCCACAATCTCCTGAGAAGTTAGATCCCCATTTTCTTGCTTTTCATTGTAGTTTGTATTTTCTTTAAAAAGAGACAAAAATCGCAATTCTTGTCTTTCATTGTTGATAAGGATTGTAAATCGGCTATAAACGCCAAAATCGGCTATAAACGCCAAAAATCGGCTATAAACGCCAAAATCGGCTATAAATGCCAAAAAAATCGCCTTTCACGGCAAATCAAGAAAAATGTCTCTTTTCTTAAATATATGTGCAATGGAAAACTTGAAAGAAGTTGATTTCCTTTTTACTTGCGAAGGTTGATCCCCGGATCACCACTTGCAATTCCAAGTAAAATAGAAAATCTGGCACACACCCACACAAAAAAAGAAATGTTGATGCACGCCCCTGCCCCCTGGTTACGAAAGGGTCGGAACCAAACGGACTCCCACGTCCGCCGACCTCGGTAGGAACCGAGCATTGGAGCGCGGTCCATCAGGCTGGCATCACCCGGTGGGACTCGTTTATTTGAGAACACGATGCTAGAAATGAAATATTTGCATATCATATATTTTGCTCTATGCTTATATTTCTTTTCTCAATTCCTTGGCTACTTTATAATTGGTGGCCTATGTTGAATTCCGCATAAAAAAAAATGAGATGAGATTTTTTGTTTGGAAATTTCTAATTCTTTGAATTTATTTCCACTCTTTCTCTTTTCAAAAAAAAAAAAAAAAAAAAAAATTTTAGATTTCTTAATTTGGATTCAAAATTGAGAAACCTTGATCCGTTCCTATCGTTCATCGCGCTTGCAGAAATGTTGAGCCTGTTCGACTAAGGTTTTGGGCCATGGTTTCTCTTCGATGAGTTCATTAAAAAAAATATATATATATATAAAAAAAAATTTTAGATTTCTCAATTTGGATTCAAAATTGAGAAACCTTGATCCGTTCCTATCGTTCATCGCGCTTGCAGAAATGTTGAGCCTGTTCGACTAAGGTTTGGGCCATGGTTTCTCTTCGATGAGTTCATTAAAAATAAAAAAAAATATATATATATAAAAAAAAAAAATTTAGATTTCTTAATTTGGATTCAAAATTGAGAAACCTTGATCTGTTCCTATCGTTCATCGCGCTTGCAGAAATGTTGAGCCTGTTCGACTAAGGTTTTGGGCCATGGTTTCTCTTCGATGAATTCATAAAAATAAAAATAAAATAAAAATATATAAAAAAAAAAGACATAGACCACTAAGGTTAAACCAACTGTGTTCTTTGATCATGGTTGATTCGAAGAGAAAGCCTTGTCCAGAGTGTGGAGACAGCTTGACTGTTCTAGGCAAGGGTCCTCCAAACGGGTTCATTAAGTAATCCTACCCTTACCTGGGGGCAATTCTATCAATCAAGATTTCATAAGACCGGGTTAGGAGGCCTATGTGTACTCTCTCGTCTTTTAAATAAATTTTTTTTAAAAATAAAATTTTTAAAATAAAAATTTTAAAATAAAAAATAAAAAATAAAAAAAAAAATTTCAAAAAAAAAATCTTAAAAAAAAAAATAAAAAAAAAAAAAAAAAAAAAAAAAAAAAAAAAATAAATTTTTAAAAAAAAAAAAAAATCTTCAAAAAAAAAAAAAAAAAAAAAAAAAAACTTCCGTCATTTTGGGTTTAGATTGGAGAAATCTTGGTCTTCTCCTTTCTGGTTTTTGTGTCAAGATGTGGGTCTCAATGGGTATCGTCTATCCCTAATTTGGGGTTAAATTTTGGGTATCAAAAAAAGGGTGCAAAATATTTTTGGAATATTAATTTGGCGGGTTTCTTTTTTTTACGGCATACGAAATGTGGGCTGTGAAAGTTGAATTAATCTTACAGCTTCTCAAAGCAGGCCGTGAACTTAATTTGAATGGCTTGGCCTTTTACAGCGTGCAACATTGCGGGCTGTGATACCCTAATATTTTTACGGCTTGCGAATGTGGGCCGTAAATGCTCAATAATTTACGGCGTCCTAAATGCACACCGTAATTGATAAGATCTCACAGCGCGCAAAATGCACGCCTTAATAAAGAGAAGAAAAAGCCCTTTTGTGGCTCGCAATCCAAGCACGCCGTACTATTATATCATTTACGGCTTGCATTCAATGCACGCCGTAAATGACGCGCTGTAAAAGCCCTGAAATGGTGTAGTGGCTTTACCCATTGGTTCACAAATCAGATACTTATAAGACATTTTTGAAGTTCAAACCAATGCTTGAAAATTTATTAGGTTTAAAGATTAAAAACCTCCAAACAGATGGAGGTACATAATACTTGCCTCTTAAAATGTTCTAGAGGCTAACGGTATTGTTCATCGAATTTCATGCCCTTAAACACCCGAACAAAACGGGACTGCTGAACAAAAGCATCGTCATGTTGTTGAAACGGGGCTCACCCTTATGGCCCATGCCTCTATGCCATCATCTTATTAGGATGACGCTTTTCAAACTGCTGTGTTTCTTATAAATAGACTGCCATCAGCCAATACAAACAACAAGAGTCCATATCAAATTGTTTATAATCGTTCTCCTGATTACAACATTCTAAAGATATTTGGGTGTCTATGCTATCCCTTTTTGAGACCATACACAAATCACAATTTACAGCATCGGTCTGCAAAATGCATTTTTATGGGTTATAGTACTTCACACCGTGGGTATAGGTGTCTGAATTTGCAAACTGGGCACATAGTTATCTCAAGGCATGTTATCTTTGATGAGTGTATTTTTCCTTTTGCAAAAACATCTACATCCTCTTTGCATTCCCCCTCCCTATCATACCCACAAATAGTAGAATCCCCATCATCACAAGACCCATAGCTCACAAATGAAAATATCCCTGACCCACCTTTTACACCTCATTTCAATCACCAGTTATCCAGCCCCAATAATCACTTACACCACGTAACCGAACCCAACACTTCAGGCCCAAATGAACCCAGTAGTTCATGCCCAACCAACACCATCATTTCAAGCCCATTACCACCCACCACTTCAGGCCTAGCCACACCCATTATTTCAGCCCCAATTGGACCCACTACAATAAACCCCATAGTATCTTCTCATCCCAGCCAAATAGCCATTTACCAACAAACCGATTCTTCAAACACTCATCAAATGACTACTCGTCTAAAAACTGGTATAGCCAAGCCTCGCACTCTGCTAGCCACCAAGCACCCATTACCAACAGCACTCTTGGTCTCAAATGAACCCATTGAACCAATTGCTTCACAGAAGCTAACAAACACCCACAAAGGCGGCATGCCATGGCAGAAGAATACAATGCTCTCATAAAGAATGGAACATGGACTCTTCAACCGCGTCACCCTTCAATGAACATTGTCGGATGCAAATGGGTCTTTCGTATAAAAAAAAAGGGCAGATGGCTCCATTGATAGATTCAAAGCCCGCTTAGTGGCAAAGGGCTTTCACCAACAAGCAGGTCTAGACTATGATGAGACATTCAGCCCAGTGGTGAAACCAATAACCATTCACCTAGTCCTCTCGCTAGCTCTTATGAACAAGTGGATCATCAAACGATGTTCAAAATGCGTTTTTGCATGGCATTCTACATGAAGAAGTTTACATGGACCAGCCACCTGGTTTTTTGGATCCAGACGCACCCACACATGTATGCAAATTACACAAATCATTATATGGGCTCAAACAAGCACCCCGCGCATGGTTCAATCGCCTGAGCAATCATCTTATCGACTTAGGCTTCAGTGGGTCAAAAAATGACTCATCATTGTTCATTTGGCATCATGGGCAGCACCCTCTTCTCATCCTAATATACGTAGATGGTATCATCCTAGCTGGGTCCCATCAAGAAGATATTGATCGCTTAATGAGTTCTCTTCACCAAGACTTTGCCATCAAGGATCTTGGCCCACTACACTACTTTCTAGGTTACATCTTTCCCAAACTAAATATATCAGAGACTTATTACTACGGTCAAAAATGGATGGAGCAAAGCCAAGTCTTACACCAATTGCAAGCAAAATTAAACACTCTATCAAAACACTCTGGCACACCTCTCCTTGATGGAACAGAATACAGAAGCATTGTGGGTGCTCTACAATATTTGTCACTAACAAGGCCTGACATTGCTTTTGTGGTAAACAAAGTGCGTCAGTTTATGCACTACCCCACAAGTGATCATTGGGTAGCCGTCAAAAGAATTCTCCGTTATCTCAAGCATACAATTCAGTCTGGTCTACTCATACAGCCTTTCACTACTGCAACCCTTCACGCATTCATAGATGCGGACTGGGCAGGATGCATTGATGACCGGAGATCCACTTCAGGATATGGAGTGTATATTGGTCCAAATTAAATCTCATTTCTTGGAGCTCAAAGAAACAATCTACAGTTGCACGATCAAGCACTGAGGCTGAATACAAGGGTTTAGCTAATGCCACTGCAGAAGTCCTTTGGATTTGCTCCCTTCTACGAGAACTTCACTGTCATGTAAAGAGTTCTCCAACTTTATGGTGTGATAATCTAAGTGCAATCTTTCTCATAGCAAATCCAGTATTTCACTCCAGAATGAAGCATGTAGAAATTGATTTTCATTTTGTTCGAGAACTCATTGCTCGCAAATCCATACAAGTAAAGTATTTATCTACTGTGGACCAGGTTGCAGATATCTTCACTAAAGGATTGTCATCTAAAAAACATATGGTTCGATAGCAAATCCAGTATTTCACTCCAGAATGAAGCATGTAGAAATTGATTTTCATTTTGTTCGAGAACTCATTGCTCGCAAATCCATACAAGTAAAGTATTTATCTACTGTGGACCAAGTTGCGGATATCTTCAGTAAAGGATTGTCATCTAAAAAACATATGGTTCTAACATCCAAGCTGAAGGTTCTCAATAGACCATCATCTTGATGGGGGGTGTTGGAGAATAAAGATCATAGGATCCAGACAGCTCACAGATCCAGTCATCACTGCCAAAATCCTCTCCTCTTGGTCAACTACAAGATCACAGATCCTACATTATCTCTATCACACCCAAACAAATCCATGATTGTCTCAATCCCAACATGTACAGTAGAATCCTTGAGATTCTCTCTTGAAATAACGTGCTTTATAATAAAGGGCAGCACACACATTTGAGTGTATGAAAAACTTCCATCGTGGACGAAGGCCAATAAGTCGAACCACGTTTAACAACGAGCACTATCTGTTTCAGAAGGAGCTGCAGTCGCTGCGGCGGATGGAGGCGAAGAGGAAGAGATCGGAGAAGCAGGGGAGCTACAGAAGCCCCTTCAAAGATGGAGCGTCTTTGGAGAGAGAGTTGGAGGAAGAGAAGCACAGAGATGAGGAAGCTCTATCAGCACTATCCTCGAAAGGGAAGGTTTCGGGCAGCAATTTTGTGCCCAACGGCTTCTCTCTGCCTCCTGTGGAGCTGCCTGCTTGGGCTGGCCGGGGTGCCGATACGGTGAAATCACGACGGTCGTAGGGAAGTGGCTCCTACGGTGGTGGTTCGGACATGGATAGCAGATCGCTTCAAGGTATCTAGCCGTAAAAGTTTTTTGTTTTTTTTTTAATCTATAGGAACTGGAACTGATTTTTTTTTTTAATTGGATATGCTCGGATTACCATGGGTGTTTTTATTATTATTATTATTTTTTTGTGCTAAATTCTTCTGTCTTGGAGGTATGCAGTTATAGGACTTGGATGATTGGATCTGGGTTTGTTGGGTTTTTGTGTTATCTGCTTGGATTTGGGATTTTCTCTTTCCTTAATTTGATTTTTTTTTTTTTTTTGTTGGAGTTCTATGACTTAGATGATTGGATCTGGGTTTAGGATAGTTGATTGTAGGAAGTGGGTTTTTGTTGTGTTTGAGTTATCTGGTTAGGTTACCAGTTTTCACTTTGTTCTTTCATGTTTGATTTATCTGGTTTGGTTACCAGTTCTCACTTTGTTCTTTTGTGTTTAATTTATCTGGTTAGGTGGCCAGTTCTCACTTTGTTCTTTCTTTATCTGATAAAAGTCTTCTGTTCTCATTCCTTTTTTGGTTTGGATTGGAGTTGTAGGACTTCGTTGATTGGATCTGAGTCTTGGTTGATTGGATTGGAGTTGTAGGACTTGAGGTGGGTATTTTTTTGGGGTTTCACTAAATCCTGTCGTGATTCTTAATTTCCTTTTGTTATTTTCAATATTAATAGTAACATCTTTTATTATTAAGTGGATTATGTTAAAAAGATTCTGTGGTTTTTTTTTTTTTTTTCCCTGTGTAGTTCTCTCTCTCTATTACTTAGAACTTTTCTGTTAATAGCCTTAGAATCTGGGGTTTGAACTGATTTTGCTTAAAAATGGAGAGTCTTTAAATGATGTTAATTATAGTTTCTCAGTGGTATGGCCCAGTCCCACTTTGAATCGTGATCGTGATCAAGTTATCCTCACTGTGCAGAAGCATAGTTGAAGCCATTATAGGTTTTAATTTAAAAAATGGGTATATATGATAAGATCCCCAGGAGAAATGTTCTACAAGCAACAATATATGTATTCCAGCTCTTTGTGGCCCACTAAGTCCCATCTTTGATCAATGCATGTCTTAAAACACGTCCTCTCCTTCTCTCTGATCAGACACTGGATGGTGGGCCAAACAGGGCCCAGCAGGCACGGGTCCAACATCTATTGGGTCATCTGTGGGTCGTCCTTCGGATCCACGGATCAGATGGGTCATCGGGTGGCCCACTATGGTCCCGGTATCAACAAAAGAAAATCAAGCCCCCACCCAATCCTCCCAACCAAGCACCCTTAAATAATCAGAACCAAACGCGGGTCCTCCTTCGGCTCACTACTTTATGAGACAGTTTATAAAATAAATTAGGGTGGCCCATTTTTCTTCTAAATTTTCAAAATTTATTAGCATATTTGATATCTTCAAGCTATGCATCTATGGAACCATCTAAACCCGATGCCATTTTGACCTTGGTGGCCCACCAAATACTTAGGGTGGCCTAATTTTTTCATAAATTTTCAAAATTTATTAGCATATTTGATATCTTCAAGCTATGCATCTATGGAACCATCTAAACCTGATGCCATTTTGATCTTGATGGCCCACCAAATACTTAGGGTGGCCCAATTTTTTTTATAAATTTTCAAAATTTATTAGCATATTTGATATCTCAAGCTATGCATCTATGGAACCATCTAAACCTGATGCCATTTTGACCTTGGTGGCCCACCAAATACTTAGGGTGGCCCAATGTTTTTCTAAATTATCAAGATTTATTAGCATATTTGATATCTCAAGCTATGCGTCAATGGAACCATCTAAACCTGATGCCATTTTGACCTTGGTGGCCCACCAGATACTAAGGGTGGCCCAATGTTTTTCTAAATTTTCAAAAACTATTACAATATTTGATATCTCAATCTAAGCATCTATGGAACCATCTAAACCTGATGCCATTTTGACCGTGGTGGCTCACCAAATACTGTTCCTTATTATATGCAATCTGATATAAACGTTAATTTAAAAATAAATTCAAGACCTTGCAAATTGAAATCGCAAAAAAAGCCCCGAATCACAATAAATATTTTTTAATTTAAAAATTATTATTTAATACATCTAATGAGGCCCAGGCTCTAAAGATGCCAGTCTTACATAGGCCTTGAGTCTTTAGAACCTTATGCAAAGTCCTACAGAAAGAGGCCTGTAACCGGGGAGAATATCATAACCGTGCTCTCATAAGATCAAGTTAATTATTTTTTTTATTCTTCACATAACAAGGTAGCATATGCAATTTGATATAAATGTTAATTTAATAATGATAAATCAAATCCCTGCAAATTGAAATTGCAAAAACGGCCCTGGATCACAATAAATAATATCACTAAAATTGTAAATATGTTATGAGATTTGATATTTGGTGAATTTAATGTATAAATACATCGGGTTGAATATTAGTTGAATTGTTCTTCAATTGTAGTTAATTTTATTTTTAATATAGCTGGTTGCTTATTTGTCTTTATGCTTATTTTATAAGTATTTAATATTGTATGCCAAGTTAATAACTTGCTTACTATGTTATTACTAATTTGATTGAAATGTTGTTGCTTTCATTTAAATTACAATTTATACACGAAATTTTCAACTCTAAGCCAGATAAGATGAGTACACCTCTCAAATATTGTCGTGGCAATGACTCTCTACATGTTAGGGAATGGACTAATGAGTTCGAACATAAACCATTTGAAATGACACCCCAATAGCAAAGCATGGTTCCCACAAAATATAACTAGCCCAGTGGCTGAGGGTGTGTGGAAACTTCATCCCTAAAAGATATGTAATGATAAAAATTACTGAAAAATTGCCACCATCTTGGGATGCTGCAAAAAGGATGATATTTGAAATCTTGTGACCATGGCATGCAGTGAAGTTTGTTGACATATTACAATCATTTGAAAAATAAATTCAGCCCTTATGGATACGGTTCAGGAAAGATAAAATGGTTCAAGGCACAAGTGTTAGGGAACATTTGCTAAACAAGGAAAAGTTGTTCTACGATCTCAGAATAAGAGGATTTGAACCGAATATTGCAGATCTGGTACGTTCCATAGTAAGCACTCTACCACCTCCTTGGCCAGTACAAGACATCCACGCCAAGCTCAAAACTAATTTCGTAGACATGAAGGAATTAGGGGAAATGTTAGAAGAGATCGAGATAGACCTTACAACGGTAAATGCTCTAGGAGATTTAGAGGTTGGACTGAACAACAACACCACCATATGAAATCGATCTCTATATTTCAGGTAAAAATGTTCTCTTATGATGACTACCGGGATAGTTTCAATTGATTATTTACCATTAATATAATAATTTATTAATTATTAACATATTTTTTATATGCCTACAGGTCCATCGCGAAGGACTTGAAAGATGGAGTTACAATTACTCGGCATTAATATTTTGTTTGATATTGTCTTTGTCCTAATTTGTACATATTTTGGATTTCTAAAGTTTAACATAAACGTTTCAAGATTTGAGTGGCTTGTCTTTTCATTTGTATAATCGTACGAATGTGTATATTGTGAACCCCGTGTTATTAATGCTAAATTTACTTGCTTTATTCTGTTGTTTTATTGTTAACATGTCTTTAGTTTAATATTTTTTACATGTGCCCGAGCTTCATCAAACTCAATATATACCTCACGTAAAGAATAAAATATCTAGAAAAAAAACATAAATATCAAATTAGCAACAAAAAAAAGGACAAATAAAGGTTTACTAATTAAAAAATTTAATAAAAATAATAAGTATAAGTCTGTGCATTTTGTGGTTCCGTGGTCCGTGCATAGCACGGGGCTTTACTAGTCTAGCCCTATAAAATAGTGGAAAATAGGCATGAGAAAGGACTTTTCATTTTTGAAAAAAAGAAGAAAAAAGACAGAAAGAGAGAAGGAGAAGATATTAAAAAGCACAGAAGGTAAAAAAAGGAATGGGTTTGGTTATCTTTTGTTTCATATTCTCTAGTTTGCTTTCTACACATGCCCTCTTCACTCTATATATCTTCCTTAACCCATCTCTAATTCATTTCTTACACCACCACTATAGAGGAGATCCAGATCCTTAATCAAGAAGGAATCCACGTTAGACTTTTCCAAATCTCAAGATCTACAATAAGGGATTTAATCTGAATAACACAAAATCAATAATTGAATACAATATAAAGACATACCCGGATCCATGCTTAATTTCTTTAATTTTATTCCATTTCTGATCGTCTTCCTTGGAGGGGATTACAACTTTCATTCACCTATCTTTTCAGTAAATCTTTGCAATGGATATCTTTGTAATGATTTTGGTATCGAAAGTTACCCATAGACTTTTCCTTTTATAAGCCATTCTTTCATCCGTTTCTTCCATAAGTAATGGAGGCTTTAAAGGTTCCCTAAATGGCAATAATGAAGAAATAACTGAGACCTTAAAATATGAAACCTTGGAAACAAAACGTTGAGGATCCCTTTATTGCACGCATAAGTAATAGTGAGACCCTCTCATCTGTGATCATGTGGACCACCAGATCAATGTATACCAAGATTCTCCCACTAGGTCCATATGACCACATGCAAATTCCTCGATTTTTATTTTATTTTAGAAACGAAACTTAGTTTTCGAAATAACTCAAATTTGATAAATAACTTTGAAAATGACTTTGACTGGCGCACTATTTTGAAAATATCGATTATCATTCAACTTTCATTCCATTCTATAATCTGTAAGTCCACCAATGAGAACCATGGTGATCACATATCTTGATAGACACGTTTCCTTTCACAATCACACCATCACAAAGAATTAATCTAACCCAAACATTGATTTTTCTTTAAATTTGGCATAATATCACACAAACAAGCATACAAACAATAAACATTAGCTTTGATCATAATAACGAAGCTAAATTAAGTGCGGAAATCCAACTTTAATAAAAGTAAACTTTGTAAATTATGCACAAAAACTAGAATCCATTCATGACTGATTCAAATTGTTCAGATTGAGGATTTCACTAAGACAAACTTATAGGCGAAGACGGATCAAGAAGCTTTTAGCCTAGATGTGCCCGTAATTGCTTAAATAAAATTTCAGCTATTGGATCTGGTCAACCTGACTGTTGACCAGTCATGTTATTAAGGTTTTTTTTTTCTGTCTAGATGTGCAATTTTAGTGTTTGGGTTCGTCAAATTAGTTCCGTAATGGGCTAGTAAACCGTCCCTACTGAATGTTATGTAAAAACTGCTTTGTACTGAGTTTTGGCATGGATTCTGCATGGGTCAGATCAGGTTGGGCCTCTTTACTGGGTAGTGTACATATATCTATATATCTATTGGAATGTTTTTTCCTTCTACATCAGGCCATGTGTCAAAATGTCCATCCACCCTCCGCTCCCCTCTCTCTCCAGTCTCCTAAATTTCCTCTATCTAAAATAACTGAACAACGAAACCTCCTCAAAAAAAAAAATATCAATTCCCACTTCATATCTAAATTGATGTGGGACCCTTAGGCGACCTCATGGATGGTGGCATCTGAGATTTGGACCAATGGGACCCACTGTTCAATCTCCTCATATATTTCCAGGTGTGAGTGAAGTGAAAGTTGATACAAGCCACTGTTTGGATCTATGGGCCCCTATGATTGGTCTGGTGATGAATCAGATCCACTGGTATTTTAGATCAAACCAGTGGGACCCACTGGATTTTTACACCAAGGTACATTCAGTCGTGGAACACTTTTTTTTTTCTATGTTCTGTGTTTGAAATTGAGGCCTGGGTGGGACTTATAGATGGGGACAACCCTCTACTTGGTAGGTAATTAACATATGATCATTTCATCTAAGTTATTTAAGGTATATTTATTGGTCTGGTGATGAATCAAATCCACTGATATTTTAGATCAAAACCAGTGGGACCCACCGTATTTTACACCAAGGTATATTCATGGGTAGAACACTTTTTTTTTCTATGTTTTGTATTTGAAATTGAGGCCTGGGTGAGACTTATAGATGGAGACAACCCTACACCTGATAGGTAATTAACATATGATCATTCAATCTAAGTTATTTAAGGTATATTTATTGGTCTAGTGATTTTACACCAAGGTATATTCAGGCGTGGAACACTTTTTTTTTCTATGTTCTGTATGTGAAATTGAGGCCTGGGTGGGACTTATAGATGGGGACAACCCTATACCCGGTAGGTAATTCACATATAATCATCTCATCTAAGTTATTTAAGGTTTCTGTGTGGATATTATTAGGTCATATTGGACTATCTTCTTTGATTTGGTATGCATATAACGTTGAATAATTGAATGGATTATCATGTGATTATTAAGTTTGTTTGCTGTAATTTTAATGTACATTTATTATTTCAATTTTTTTTGTGTGTTTGATTAATAATTATCTAGATTGGATATGTTAGGGAGGAAGTTTGCGCACGAAACTTTGATAGTGGAGGGATTTTGTGTTCTTTCATCGGATAATATATAGATTGGGGAATTCAATTTAGGGGTTTGGGTTTCATGAATATCTAAATTTGGCATTGTATAATGTGGTTATAGGTTTCGATCTAGGGGTTAGGGTATTAAGTTTCTGAGAATAGGTTTTTGATAAATTAAAAATGCATCTCATCATCCCATTGTATGTATATTTGATTCTTTTGTCAGACTTTGTAGATCCATTTTTGAATTTATTATGTATATGTTTTTTTTTTAATGTGAATTAGAGGAGTATCATTTTTATTGAAGGTCCATTTGTGAGGTTTATGATCATTTGATCCTTTGATCTTTATCAAGCAATTCATGGGTCCCAGCACACATCATATGGTTTAATGGACGGTTAGAATAGAGATGGTGGACCGCATTCATTTGGGTCCTACTTAAATAGGTTTGGTCAATTTGTGAGGTCTATGATTATTTGATACTTAGATATTTATCAAGTAATTTATGGCTCTCAGCCCGCATCATATGGTTTTATGGACCGTTAGAATAGAGATGGTGGACCCCATTCATCATGGTCCTACTTAAATATGTTTGGTCAATTTGTGAGGTCTATGATCATTTAATCCTTTGATCTTTATCTAGCAATCCGTGGATCCCAGCCCGCATCATATGAGTTTATGGACGGTTAGAAAAGAGATGGTAGACCCAATTGACCTAGGTCCCACTTAAATAGTTTTGGTCAATTTATGAGGTCTATAATCATTTGATCTTTATTAAGCAATTCATGAGTCCCAGCCCGCATTATATGATTTTATGGACGGTTAGAATAGAGATGGTAGACCCCATTCATGTGGGTCACACTTAAATAGATTTATTCTAGGCAAATCATCTAGAAAAATCATAACAATTCATATCAGTAGCCATAACTTTGGATTGAAATTATTTATTTAATGTATTTTTTCTTTGAAAGAAAAACACATTTTATTGAGCTATCTTCAAAAAAAAGCTTCACTCGGGAAAATTTAAAAAAATATATATATTTTTTGACATATGAACCGGGGCCTAGAGTAAATAAATTTCAACTGCAGTTAGGGTTTAAGTAGAAAATTAAGCGTCACTTTTTTTTTAATTATATAATTGATGTTATAAAGCCTTCTAATTGTGCTATGTAACTCAATGACCCTATTGTCCGAGTATAATTTATATTTTTCTGTGTATTTGGTGGTTCCGTGGTCTCTGCATAGCACAGGGTTTTGCTAGTATATAATATATATATATGGGGAGTATTCATATGCATCTATCTCTCACCATTCACCATAGGGTGAGGGACACACTCCCCTTTTTGAGAAGTTTCAAGTACATAGGGAGTATTCCTATGTACTTGAAAAGTCACTTGTGTACTTAAAACTTCTCAAAAAGAGGAGTGTCCCTCACCCTATGGTGAGGGATAGATGCACTTGAATATTTCCCTATATATATACTATATGTATATATGTTAGGGCCCAAACCTTAGTACCAGGGGGACCGGATTAATCCCTATCAATTCCAGGCAACACTTACTTGAGCCCAAAAATACCCAGCTCAAAAAAAAAAAAAAGAAAAAGAAAAAAAGAGTAGGCTAAGCTTGGACCAAACCCGCCAAGCTGGCCCTACCCGGCCCAGCAACCCAGGCCTAGGCAATCGAGGCGGAAAGAGGAGAGATTAGGTTCTGTGCACGACGGAATCATGGGTTTTGTTGTGCGCAGAACCTCTACGTGTAGCACTTTCGTGCTTTTTTTTTTTGGTTTGCATTTTTTTTTTTGGGAATTTAACGGGAGAAACCCACCTAAACAACCTATTATTGCATTTGGCCCCAATAAAAATGGGCAGACAGAATGGGCCCTAAATTCACGTTTCTTTTTTTTTTTTTTGTCTTTTAGCGCTTAGTCGATATCGACTATCCTGCGCCAAACAAAAAGGCCGTCCGAAACTTCATCTCTTCCTATCTCTCTTGCTCTTTGCAATTGATCTCAAATCAATCTCACTGCAATCTTTTTTTCTTTATTTGGTGAGATAAAGATGGGTTCTTGAAATCAGTCTTTTTGAAGAGAGATGTGATGTGATCTGATCTTCAAATCATGGTGGTGGCTGCAAAATTTGCCACAAATTCCTCCAAAACCCCACAAGAAGATTCGAATCGCCGAAACCCATCAAGGCCAAGAACCCCTCTTCTTCCTTATGAGAAGGACAATGGCGTCTATCACCCCCTTCCTCCTCCTCCAAGAAAGCCCAAACCCAAAGAAATCTCCTCTTATACATGTCTCCCTCCTCCTCTTCTTCTTCTTCATCCTCCATAAGACACCCATCTCCACACATCTCCCGTTCGGCCGCCGCGCCTGAGCCTTTCGCCCTGAAACGCTCGTAGTGAGAGGGAAGGTCGATGGTGGAGGTGGAGATCAATTGGAGAACTCGAAGGCCGCCGAGCAACCGAAGAGAAACCGGAGAGAAACCGAAGGCCAGAGGGATGCCGGGATCGGCGGTTCGTATTGAGGTGTGAAGAAGAGCCTTCGAGGGATGCATCCAATGTTGAGGCAGGTGTCGTCGAGAGCCCCTCTCTTCTCGATGCAGGTGGTCTTGAGGCCCAGCTGGGCGGCGTTGATGGCAGCAACATAGCCTCCGGGGCCTCCGCCGATGATGACCACGTCATCATCTTGTTTGGATGATGCAGAGGTAGAGGAGAAGAAGGTTCTAGAAGAGGAGGAGAGGGAGAGAAGAAGAAGATCAGATCTGCATAAGTTTCTCGCTAGAAGGAGGAGGGACTTTCGTTGCCCAAAGCTCACCATCGCCATAGCTTATTCTTCAATCAATGAGTTGGGGGATAGCTTATCGGGAGCTCACTCCTCAATAGTTTGTGGGTTGCAGCAGTCCATGAGTGAGATCACTGCAGATATTTTCAGGGTCTGGGATGAATTGGGGGAGGGCGAATTGGTGGATAAGATCTTGGACAAGAGGGGGATGAAGGGCACTAGGAAATGGACAATTATAATTACAACAGAAAGACAGTCGCTGTCGACTATGACTGTATTTTTCAAGTTTCAGTTACATAGTTGATATCGACTATTACAACCTTGATTATTTGCCAGAAAGATAGTCGATATCGACTATGACTGTATTTTTCAAGTTTCAGTTACATAGTCGATATCGACTATTACAACCTTGATTATTTGCCAGAAAGATAGTCGTTGTCGTCTATGACTGTATTTTTTAAGTTTCAGTTACATAGTCGATATCGACTATATTTGACTGGGTTACATAGTCGATATCAACTATTGGTCAAGTGTTTTCACCATAATCACAATTCCACTATGAGGAAAACTGAATATGAATACATATATTCTTAGTGACAACTGAATATGAATCATCATGAACTCAAAGGCACATGGCATACATTCACCAAATGAACAATTCCACAACTAATAATAAACCCATCAACATATATACATTCATAATAAATAACCTTTACAAGACACCAGTGATAACATATATCAAAGACAACTTCCCAAGAAACCTTTACAAGTTCCCCAACCACACTGCACAAGATTTTTCTTTCACAAAGGAGAGGAAAAAAAATAAAACAGAAGTCTTCATGCTCACAAGGCCTCTCCGTTTACTGCCCAAAACACTTCCTTGCTTACTCCTCTTAACCAACAAATAACAGCGTGATCAATGTAATGGATGTCGGACTGTGTAAATGTGATGGAACAGCGGTGAACACAATGTTCCGCGAATGTAACAGCGAATATTCCGCAGCCATTACCATTGTCTTGATGAGGAATGTCTTCTTTGATCAGTATAGGCCACAAAAATGGATCCGTCTAGCCAAAATGTATATACATTGCGTTCAACCACCCGATCTGCAACAATGTCAAAATGGGGGGACAACTGTTATCACAGGTGATGTCGACAACTTTGTTAATGAGTGTTCTTTAGGATCAACTCCATGGACAATACAACAAAAATAAGATATTGAAATTACAAATAGAGAACATATTTATCTTTACATTATACCTCTCCTTAACGAATTCCCTCCAAGATATGATTTTTTTGCTGGAAGAGGAGTACAGTGGAACAATCGTTGCTGTTTTCTTCATGAACCTGCAAAAAATGAAGAAAAAAAGAAGACAAGAGAAGGTGAGACTAGAGGCAGAAGAACAAAGCAAAAGGAACACCACCCAACACGAGAGAGAGAGAGAGAGAGAGAGAGAGAGAGAGGTGCAGGTGTATATTGGGTTATTTTCTGAAAGATATTGGTGTTAACGTTTTGACTTGACAAGGGAACAAGTAAACTCCCATGGATACTCACTTTTCTCGTGTCTGTATGGTATATCTGGAAAAGAAGAAATATGAGATGTTTTTGAGGAAACAAAATGGCGGCTCTCCTAAGCTTGGCTATAGTGAGAAGGAAAGTCATCTCTTGCGCTCCAGCGTTGAAGCAATTTTAAGGAAATTCAGCTGATGCATAGACTACAAGTTGCTGAGGTCACTCTGGATATTAGAGCTAATATCAGCCCTTTTGGGGGTTGCACCTCCAATGATCTTCTAGGGGTTGCATGCCTATCCATGAGGATAGGGATGATGGAAAAGGCCTCATCATGGATAAAAGTTAGTAAAGCAAACCAGTCCCCTCAAGTAATCCCAACCCTTGATTTAGTAGTCTCATGGTTCAAGGGTCTTTTAAGTTTACTTTTCTTTGATATTCAATCCAATGTTAAGTAAAGGTCGGGTGTCAAACCAGTCCAAGTGCCAGATCATGGGGTGTAGTGAGCCCCATAGAATGGGGTACACTGATGCAAGGTGGACCAAAATGGGCCCCATCGAAATCGACACCCCTTTATAGTATGCTCATAAAAGAGGGTGTTGTCCATCCTAATCTATTTCTGATTGTTGTGGTTGCCTTGGGCTAATATCAAAGTATCATATATGCTTAAAGCATGGCCAATGTCGGACTCTGCTTCATTGTTTTTCTCCACCATTTTCCTTAGCATCAATAAGATTAGCTATGGTTCCACAAACAATACTAGAAACACATGCTCCAAAATAGCAAAACCAGAATACCTTTGCTGCTGAAATGTTGTAAAATCCAATTACAGTGACAAGTAAACTAAA
The DNA here is from genome assembly GCA_012931725.1 of Litsea cubeba. NCBI lineage: Eukaryota > Viridiplantae > Streptophyta > Magnoliopsida > Laurales > Lauraceae > Litsea > Litsea cubeba. Next base: position 49,659,249 of record CM022948.1, on the reverse strand, counting down.
AAACACGTGGAATGAACTTGTAAGGAACCTTACTCCGGTATGCCAAATAAGCCTCCAGCTGGGCCTTAAGAGCACCTGCATCGAGAAGAGAGGGGCCCTTGGCGGCACCTGCCTCAACGTTGGATGCATCCCTCCAAGGCTCTTCTTCACTCCTCAATATGAACCGCCGATCCCGACATCCCTCTGGCCTTCGGTTTCTCTCCGGTTTCTCTTCGGTTGCTCGGCGGGCTTCGAGTTCTCCAATTGATCTCCACCTCCACCATCGACCTTCCCTATCACTGCGAGCGTTTCAGGGCGAAAGGCTTGGGCGCGGCGGCCGAACGGGAGATGTGGGGAGATGGGTGTCTTGTGGAGGATGAAGAAGAAGAAGAGGAGGAGGGAGACATGAATCTAGATGAGATTTCTTTGGGTTTGGGTTTTCGGGGGGGGGGGGGGAGAGACGCCATTGTCCATCTCAGAAGGAAGAAGAGGGGTTCTTGGCTTTGATGGGTTTCGACGATTCGAATCTTCTTGCGGGGTTTTGGAGGAATTTGTGGCAGATTTTGCAGCCACCACCATGATCTGAAGATCAGATCAGATCACATCTCTCTTTAAAAGGACTGATTTCAAGAACCAATATTTATCTCACCAAATAAAGAAAAAAGGATTGCAGTGAGATTGATTTGAAATCAATTACAGAGAGCAAGTGAGATAGAAAGAGATGAAGTTTCGAACGGCCTTTTTGTATGGCGCAGTATAGTCGATATCGACTATAGCTCTAAAAGACAAAAAAAAAAAAAAAAGTGAATTTAGGTCCCATTCTGTTTGCCCATTTTTATTGGGGCCAAATGTAATAATAGACGGTTTAGGAGGATTTTTCCCGTTAAATCCCTTTCTTTTTATATGCAACCCTTTCTTTCCTATTTTATCTTTCATGAATATGCCTTTCATGACAGAGATCTGCCTTATTAAATAAAACTAAAATCTACACAGAATCTGACCAAAACCCAAAAAATACCAAATAATGCAAAAGAAATAGCAAACATTGATTGGGGTTTTGGGTTAATCCCAGAAAACATAAGGATAAACCCAAAGACCAACAAGAATAGATATCTATGAACAATCACCTAATAGATTATTCAGAATAAAGTCTAAATGGCGTGAAGATCTGATACCAATTGTTAGACTTTTCCAAATCTCAGGATTAAGGGATTGAATCTGAATAACACAAAACCAATAATTGAATCCAATACAAAGACATACCTTGAGTCCATAGTTTTCTTTTGTTTTCTTCCCTTTCTGATCTTCTTCCTTGGAGGGGACTACCACTTTCGTTCACCTTCCTTTTCTGCAAATCTTAGCGATGGATATCTTTGTAATGGTTTTGGTATCGAAAGTTACCCATACACTTTTCCTTTTATAAGCCATTCTTTTATCCGTTTCTTCCATCAAGTAATGAAGGCTTTAACGGTTGCAATAACGAAGAAATAAGCGATACCTTAAAACATGAAACGTTGAAACAAAACGTTGAGGTTCCCTTTATTTTACTCATAAGCAGTAGCGGGGGGACCCTCCAATCTGTGATCATGTGGACCACCAGATCAATGTATTCCAGCAATCCACCCTCCAATCTCCATGTTATCCAATTCACCTTCTCCATTCTATCATCATCTCACCCGCTCCATGCATTATTTTCATCATTTCAACTTCTTTATCTCACCGTTTTGGAGATTCAGAGCCCTATTTAGAGGGCTCTGCCCTCCAACTATTTCATCATCTCCATCTCATCTTCCCCATATTCCTTCCTCAAATGGAGATTTGGACCCTTATTCAAGGTGTTTGTCTTCCGATCATAAAATGAAGATTTGAATCCTTATAAAAAAGGAGATATGTTATTCTAATCTCTCCACAAAAGGCCATGAATCTGTCCAAACAAATAGCTCTGGTCCGACACCAAAGGAATATCTTAAAAAAATGGAGATTCGGATTCCATTCATGAATCCGCCCTCCTTCGTGAAAAGAGTTTAACAAACTCAATACTATTTTTTTTTTTTGTAAGAAGAAAAAAAAAGACATATTTTGTAAAAAAAAAAAGAAAAAAAAAAAGAGGAATTTACCCATAAAATCCCTATAGGACCGCATACGTCCCAGCGGGACCCAGATGATTGTTCGTTACGGGAGAGACCCTCGTATGGGCTTCTGTACATTTTTTTTGTTGTTTTGCAATATGGTCGATATCGACTATATTTATTATCGATATCGACCACAATGCGATAACATATACTCCTTCGCCCCGATTCCATTTTTCACATTTCTACATTTGGGTTTGTCTTCGACACTGCTCTGGAGTTACTTCCGTCTAGAAACCATCATAAAACACCATCTTCATGCTGGTTGAACTCCATTAAGACAAAGGTACACACATTATCTACCATCTTAGACTGATTTATGTAGCATAAAGCACCATCACCTAGATTTTTCGCAATATTTAACTGTTGGAAACCCTAGATAATGTGGGAAATCTACTTTGGAGGCCCCAGGCAGCTGTGGTTTATGGGGTTTGATGGTTTTGTTTTGGAGTTGTCCTTCTTTTGATGCGTTTGTCACTTTTAGTAGAAAAACTATAAATAATTTGTATCAATTTGATAAGATGTCGTGGGTGAAACTGAATCTGGGTATACCTTCTTTATTTTTTTTTTTACTAATCTTACAAAGTTTTAGACTTTAAAGCTATATTGCATATAAATAATATAATTTTAGTCGGTTCTCTTGATGCTTTCTAAATAACAGAATGGGTGGAATAATGTGTGAGGGAATAACAGTCAATAGCGTGGTTTGAAAACATTGCTCCAAGCGCTAAAATAAATAGACTATTGATCAAAATGCCTTTTCTTTCTATTTGAGAACAGCTGCTAATCCTTTTATTTGGCATGGTGTGGATTTTTATCAACGTGAATACATTTTCTCTACTCATTATATTACAAATGCTGTTAATATAGTTCTGTATTAACTGACAATCTGAATGTACCTAATCTTCACTGATGTCTTTATTAATTTCTTCTGATATAATGACAGCATGTCAGATAGAGAGGTGCTGTTCATCTTCCACTATGGCGGTGACTTTGAATTCGATATAAGTCGTCCTGTGTACAACGGAGGAAAGCAGAAGATGAGATATTTAGCTACAGACATAACATTTGAATCTTTGGTTAAAGAAGCAATTGAAGCATCTAATGGGGACTTATCATCCATCCAGAATATAAGCATGCAATACCTACATCACAACGGACGAGCATTCTCCATGGCCAGCATTGATGATGATATTGATGTTAGAAGTATGTTGAAAGCATCGGGCGACGACTCTAATGGGATATATTTATACGTCTTCAACGGTCGGAACAAGGAGCAGTGCGTAGGAGGAGATAATTGGAGGTACACTTATAGATTTCATCAGCTGATTTTACATTCGTCAAATGAACGATTTTTCTTCCTAGTTGCTTATTTATATAATTATTCATTGTAGGTTTCAAAGGAACTCTGTCCGTCGTACTACTGTGGAAAGACCAAAGAAAGCATCAGGAACTTTCATAAAAAAAGAAGGGTTAAACTCAACTACTAGTGGATACGTACCTACCATTGACATCCGTGAAGACAAAGACATGTATTTCCCTACTGTGCGGGTTGATTGCAGTCCACATCAGACGGACGGACAAGGCACTATTGATGATGATCTGGTATTTGGGTCAAACCGTGTTGATGATATCCATCTTAATGGTCCCCCCGCCATAGGCCAAGTCCATTCGATTCCAATGTCTAAGGCCGAAAGTAAATTTGAAGGAGGCAATCCAATCAATGAGGCATTAGATTGTAATTATAGTCCAGCTGAAGTAGCAAGAACCAATCCAAGGAGTGAGCCATTTCGTTGTAATGAAACTCCGGCTGTTGATCTTGAGGATAAAATGGAGCCCTGGGACATAAATACAAATGTTGGCAACAACTCGGCACGGGAAATGTGGATCGGCCGTGAATTCCAAGACCGACAAACTTTCCGGAATACTTTGTCTAAGTTTGCAATTTATAGCAACTTCACTCTCAAACCCTTGAAGACCAATATGACCAAGGTAACTGCACGCTGCAGAGATCAGGAATGTCCATGGCGTATTCACGCTTCAATTGTCGAATCAGGCCCACAATTTAAAGTAAGGACTTACAATCCTAAACATAAATGCTCAAGGCCAATGATGGGCATGGCACATCGACAAGCATCTTCGGCACTTATTACAGAGTTCATCATGGATAGGGTCAGACAGAATGTAAATTTGAAACCCAAGGAGATCATGAATGACTATCGGATGGAGTTTGGTGTGACCATTAGCTACAGGAAGGCTTATATAGTAAGGCAGATGGCACTGAATATGGTTCGTGGATCATATGAAGACTCCTTCCAGCAGTTACCTCTGTATTGTAAAGAACTTCATATGTGCAACCCTGGCACTGTAACAAACATAGACACCACAACAGAAGACCGTTTCAGAAGATTCTTTTGTGCCTTTGGACCTTGTTTAAGGTCTTTCACGTCTTCGTTAAGACCGGTGATTGCTGTCGACGGTTCACATCTTCGTGGAAAGTATCCGGGTGTCTTGCTTGTTGCAGTAACACATGATGCCAATCAGAAGTTGCTTCCAATCGCTTTCGGATTTGCGGAATCTGAACGTCGTGACAGCTGGGAGTGGTTCCTAGCTAATTTGAACTTAGCACTGGGTGAGCCTGCCAACTTGACTATTGTCTCAGACCGTCAGAAGGGCCTCATTCCAGCATTGAAGAATACTATCCCATCTGCAATTCACTGTTTCTGTTGTCGACACATTGCTGAAAACATCAAGGCTGCTTTCAGCGATGGCGCAATAGTAATGAAATTCTGGCGGGCAGCAAAGTCATATAGGCCTTACGAGTACGAGGCTTACATGACGGACATACGTACAGTAAGCGAAGAGGCGTTTAACTATATTGCGGCAATTGGGCGGCAACGTTGGGCGAATGCATACGTAGAAGGTCGTCGGTATGAGATGCTTACTAGCAACGCGGCAGAGTGCACTAACAGTCTCTTAAAAGACACAAGAGTCCTGCCTATCACAACTCAGGTTGAGGAAATACGCGCCAAATTAATGGAGTTCTATCAGAAACGACATTTGATATCTGAAGGCATAACATCTCGTCTTACTCCGTATGCGGAGAAACTTCTGAGCCAAGAAATGGAGGATGCTCGTCGAGTGCACGTTCGAGTAGCCGGTCTCGTTGAATTTCAGGTTCAATCTGCGGAGTATGTTGACGTTGTTGACATCGAACGGAGAACCTGCACATGTCGGAAATGGCAGCTATTGGGCATCCCGTGTAGTCACGCATTGGCTTCAATGAAGGTCAGAAATTATGATCCATACGCATTCGTCGAGCATTGGTATCTGTCAAGCACTTACCGTACATCGTATAGTGAAGTCATTCATGCTACTCGTGACCTCAAACAATGGGAGCACACATGTGACGTCAGGGTGCTTCCACCGAGAGCCACTAAACAGCCCGGACGTCCAAGGAAGATGCGGATCCGTGCCGAAGATCGTGGTCGACAGAGAAGGGTTGTAACGTGTTCAAATTGCAAAGGGAGGGGGCATAACCGTGGAGGGTGTCGCAATCCTCCGATAACCGGCTAGTGGACGTAACTGGAAGTCCTTCTGTGGTGTTTTTTGGGTCGACTAACTTGATGCTAATAGGACTGTGTGACCTTTTTGATTGATTCAGTACCTGCATATATGTCAGTTGTAATTAACGTCAGTTAAAAGTAAGAACAACTGTCTAGAATTTTTTTTGAGGAGTTGGTGCATGATGAAGCAGATCTGACTAAGAACGGTCGTGTGTTCAGGCTTTTTTTATTTTCAAAACTTTTGTTGATGCACATAGTCCTATTGTTAATGGAAATCTGTGTAAATCTCATTTGTAATGGTCATCCTGTATAGTGAACAGAAGTTCAGAAATATAGTAAAGTACTTTAATCTCGAATGAGTGAAATGGTTGTAATATTACTGTAACGGTTGTTGGAATGAGGAAAGAGCCACCATATGATGGCAGGTTGGAACTGTCAATGGGGGATACACCATATGAATCCATGTGTGATGACTGCTTATCCATAAATACCCATAAATTTCATGAATGAATATATAGTGAAACAAAAAGAAAACCAATAAATACCAGCATTAATTTGTGAATGAACACATGCAAAACACTGAAACATAAAGTGAACCGAAAGACTTTCATGTGTTGGAGTCAAAAGCACAGTATGAAACAGAAAGTATCACGAAGACTTTTAGAAGTTGTCGATATCGACAATGTAACTGAAACATAAACTTACAGACGTTATCAGTGTCGACCACTTTTATTGTCGATATCGGTAACTTAACTGAAACATAAATTTACAGACGTTGTCGGTGTCGACCATTTTCTTATCGATATCGATAACTTAACTGAAACATAAATTTACAGGAACTGTCAGTGTCGACCACTTTTCTTATCGATATCGGCAACTTAACTAAAACATAATTTTACAGAAACTGTCAGTGTCGACCACTTTTCTTATCGATATCGGCAACTTAACTGAAACATAAATTTACAGACGTCGTCAGTGTCGACCACTTTTCTTGTCGATATCGGCAACTTAACTGAAACATAAATTTACAGACGTTGTCGGTGTCGACCACTTTTCTTGTCGATATCGGCAACTTAACTGTAACATAAATTTATAGACGTTGTCAGTGTCGACCACTTTTCTTGTCGATATCGACAACTTAACTGGAACATAAATTTACAGACGTTGTCGGTGTCGACCACTTTTCTTGTCGATATCGACCATAATATGAAGGGAAAAAAATTTTTGCTGTCAGTAGCAATTCTCCATTTGGAGATACAAAACATGTCAATGTAACCTGTGCATAACATTTGTTACTATACAGAAGATACCATTCTGTTAAATGATTACAAAATCCATTAAACACTTGACATCCAACAGAAACACCTTCCATCTAAAATAAACATTCCATACTATATCAATGAAACAAGTAATTACAAAATCCATTAAACACTTTACATCCAACAGAAAACCTTCCATCCAAATTAAACATTCCAGTCTACATCAATGAAACAAGACACAAGATCAGGTTTACATCCTTCTCAAAGTATGTACATTTCAAAATTAAAGGAGGTGGGAGATATGTCTGCATATCAATCAGAAGCTCAGACGTCAATTCAGTCAGGCCCAACCTGTTGGCATTCAATTGCCAACTCCTTTTAAAGATCTCTACCACGATTTTGCTCCGAAAGTATGGGATATGAGATTGGCTGAATTTCAAGGGCATTCGGTGCACACAGTGAGCTGCAAAGGCCATTGCAAATACTCCACAATCATTAGAGTTTTCCTGATGAGGTATGTCTGTCCTCTCTAGCCATGACCACATAAATGGGTCATTCCAACCGAAGTGACTGTACCATGCATTCAACCATCCCATCTGGCAAATTTAAATCAAGTAATGATCATTCAAACATATCTTTCATGAATGAAAATACGAGAGAAACACAAACTTCTTGCGTATCCGAGATGAACTGTTCAAAACACATGAGTGTGCAATGGATACGAATGACTTACAAATTTCTCAGCATGCTTCATTGATCGACGATCTTTATCAATGCTGTTAAAGAACTCCCATCTCTTCTCATCAACGTACCCTACCAGTAGTGTGAAATGACACCTGTGGTAGACGATGAAAACCAACGTGCGTGATTCCTTCGCATCCCACACTCTGTGCCCTTGCTTCCCAAATACGGCTTCCACTGCGGATTCACTTCCATCGCCCCACCAACTCTGCATGCAATATATACAATTTATCACTTCCAGAAAAATTACAGTTTCTACAACACTACTTACAAAAATCACTCTTCATCATGTTACTTACAGAAACACTAGGGTCAGCAATATAACAGCTGTCACACTCGTCCCTCAGAATCTCGAAGTAATAGTATATGATGTTCGTGTCCATCCATGTTCCCTCGTCAAGGATCCTCTTCAAGTCATCCGCCTTTACCAATGTACAAATCTGCTCTAGCTCGTCTTTCCTACAGAAGATACACATGTTGATCAGAAAAAACGGCAATCTTATAGTGATTTTGTACCGAATGTACATAACAATTCATACCTGGCCACATAATATTCCTTAAACCCGTTGAGAAAGAATTTGTCACATTCTGACAACACATAGTCATCCTGAACAAGTGAGTGATCATAGTCTTCAAATTTCACTGGTATCTTGCGCATTCGTGGTAATCGTTTTATCCTCCACACCAATGAAACAAGTGTTGCCATAGGGGCTGGAACCATAGCAGTGGATGAACTAGAGACTGGCAATGGCGAGGTGAACAACATCCTGCTTACTGGTGGGGTACAAATAAGCTGACGACATGGTGGGATACTACATCCTTGTCCAAGTTCAGGATCAGGTGGGGCATTAGATTCAGGATCAGGTGGTGCATTAGATCCTTCAACTGATACTTGGGGCAAATCTTTAAAACTTTCATGAACTTCAAAAGGTGACAACGGAGGTCTAATGGATTCATCTGTTTTCATTAATGGAGGTTCGATAATATGCGCCGTACCCTTTCTTGATGTTTTCTTTTTCTTCACATAACTCTTCACAGCAGGCCTCTTCTTGTGTGTGAAAGTGATAGTAAGTTGTTTCTTCTCCATATCTTCGTCGGATTGTGAGCTGCTACAACCATCAAATGAGAAGTCGACCCAACCTGTCCCAATTCCTGACTTAAATTTGTCCAATTTCTTCCCAATTGACTTGAACATCTTCTCCATACGACTATCACCGTGCGAAGCCCGTTTGATCGATCGCTCTATCCGTTCCACCAAATCTAGAGCCTGACATAAACTTTAGAAATGCAAACTATTAGAATTTGTATAGAGAATTAGGAATTAACATCGATGTATTGTGAAACACAAAACTTCAATTAATGAGTAAAACAGGTTTTAGTTGTACATGTTTCTGTGGGATGGTGGGTTCATCTTGTTTTCCGGATCCCTCCGCATGTATAGCGGCTTGCTCAGCCACATCGGGCTGCTCCGGTTCCTCTCCCCTACCAACAAACATGATTGTGTTCCCAATATACCACTCCATATACTCAGCTGGATGTGCGGCTGCATTACAAGACTCACCACGTAGCCCAAGTTGTTCTTTTGCTGCCCACAACCCTTTAATCTCCTCGTTCAATGTGTTGTTGTAATCAACAACAGTAAAGTACGTCCTTTCGGGTCTCGGAAATGGCATTGTGAATGGTGGTGGGACAACTTGCTTGAATCCAAACTGTTTCATAACCCGCCATGTATTGTGACGCTCGACGATCCAGTAGAACACAAGGACGGTAGACGAACTGATGAGAGTGCGGTCAGCTTTTGAGAGCTTCGAGTAAAACTTCTTGTTGTATCCTTCATAAGGTTGCCAAATGAACTGCAATTGAGGACAGGAAACAAAGATTGAAACTTAGAATTAGCTGTGGACATAACATTTTAAAAAGGGGTGTCAAAAATCCACGTGTGTAGATAATTACCCCATCAGGTTTAAGATTGTTTAACTGCAATCGAACTTCCTTTACTTTAGAGAAATGTGGTGTAGCAGGCAGCCTCCTTATCCACGTTTTAAAAAGTGGGAACTGAATGTCCCCCTTCCAACTGTCCTTGGGTTTAGGACACTTTCCAATAGACATCCTAGTGTAAGCCCATAGCTGCACCACAGCATACAAGATATCAGGTTAGTTACAATAAACATAACCACCAAAATTAGAATAGTAATTAAAGCAATCACCTGTAATAGCTGTTGAGGCCCGGTTGGTGTCCTCAATTGGTGACCCTCTATTTCAGACTTTTGAGCATCCTTATCACCTCCATCAATCTTTTTCTCCGCATTCCATAGAGAGGCATTGGTCAACATCCTATAGAGATTGGCAAGACAGGCGGGCCCCCATGCATAAGGTCTAAACTCTTTGAAAAGTTCAAGTAGGTATGCCGGTCCACGGGCACCCGATGTCTGCGTGACAATTTGACCGGATACCAAGAAGAATAGATAAGCCCGTGTAGCACGGATCTCAAAATCTTTGTAGTCATTTTCATCCTTCTTATTTACCAACTCCGTTGCCTTGAAGTTGTCCTCAAGCCACTTAAATTTCAAAGTTATGCCCGTGTAGTCAAGCTTCTTCCGTGGGGTAAGCCCAAGAACATCCTCACAAACTTTGACAACAAACTTCCCAGGAAAAGTACGTCCAACAACCAAAGGGCCATCTATTGGAAGTCCGTATATGTAAGCAACGTCTTCTAATGTGACAGTTGCTTCACCCGATGGAAAGTGGAATGAGTTTGTCTCCGGGCGCCAACGCTCAACTAGAGCAGTGATAAGTGCATGATCGATCTGAATGCGATCAGTTTCTGCCAGATGGTGAAGGCCAGTCTTTCTCACATATTCTTTTTGTTGCTTTGTAAGAGTCCATACTTGCTTGTCAGGATTTGTTGGTATGCACCTCAGCCTCCCGAATTCCTATTGTTTACACAAAATAACAAACTTTAGTGAATGATTAATGGAATGAATTGTCTTAAATAACACATTATATTAATGGAATGAATTAGTGAATGATTTAGTTAAGGGAATATACGTCTCCACGGCGGATTCCTTCCGATACATGCCAGCGTTGGTTGTATAGGAGAATATTCGGAACTTTCGGAGACTCAGGTGCATGTTCTTCATTCGTCTGCACATATAAAACCAATCATTATACATTAGTAATAAATATGACATTAAATAAAAGTCTTTCTTGTTTATCAAACTGTTATATCAAAACGTGCTTGCTGACCAAAGAAAAAGGAGTAATTGGGTTACCACTTTAACCATCAAGTAATTGGAAGCAAAGAGGAATAAATTGTCCAGTAGGTTATTTTATAGAGGCCTGATCCAAGTTGAGACAGACTTCTCTACCAATTTGTAAAAAATTAACTCTATTGTGACAGACCAAAGTGAGAACGAAATTAACCAGCTTAATTAAGAATGAATACTTAGATGAAATCATTGTTTAATCTTACATAGTGTTGAATAATACATGCCATGTGTCACAGCCCTACATTGCCATCATTGAGTGTGCATAATGGCATTGCAAGGTAAAAGTTTAGGTATGGGGCTGAACCTGGCTAGCATCAACGCTGCCATGTATGTGCTCGTGAACCATGCCCATCTGTTGAAGCCCACTTACACTAAAAGCAAGGAGCAGTTGATCGGCCCATCTGTTCTATTTTTCCACCAACTGGACTACCACTAACGGCTAAGGAAGCTGGTCCAAGCCCCCCTCTCACCTGATGCCATTAGAGGCCTTGTTGTCGACAACGAATCCATAACCATTTCTACATTGGAGTAATGGATAGGCGGTCGAGTCATAAACACCTTCCATGAAATGAAGGAGGTTGATTTTGGGTAATCATTGAATGTCAGTAATACATAATACTATATGTTCTCTCAACTCAATAATCTAATTCTCCTCCTTCCTGGTTTTGCCTTTCATATAGGAACTCTTTCCCATTGATGGGTTTCTCACTTATTAATGAAACATGTTCATTTAAATTGCTTCAGTTTGAACTTGCGGTTCTCTGTTGATTCAGTTCTCTTGTGATGTGGGTACAGACAATAGCTGAATTTCCCTATACTGTATACTTGGCAAAGGCTCTTCAAAGTAAGGAATAGCAAGGGTTTAAAAATACAAAGCAACAAAACCTTCCATTGATTGAAAAGTTGAGAAATTCACAACAAATTCAAATAATCAAAATGGCATCAAACAAGAATAACACTATATTTACATACTGTCAGCAACAACATAGAGCTCTATCAATTTCCAAAGGTGCCCGATCAACGAGGGTGAAAGAAACCCATAACCATCAAATCAATATATCTTGCATCAACAAAAAAAAAAGGGGGGATTCCTGGAGCACCATTTCCTACTCAAACCCCATCACAAAAGTCAAGAACATGCCCATATCTTCTACACGGCCAAAAAAAAAAAAAACATTAGATGTGCAAGGACTCGTTTGGATGTGTGTGGAGGAGAAGAACAACTCAGACAATAAGCCAGACACATCAAAACGAACATAATAAAAACAATGGTTTGCTTTCGGAATCTAGGGCACAAAAAAAAAAAAAGATAACTGAAACATAAAGGTTGGATATCTGTGGAGGAGAAGAAAAACTAAGACCACATTCCAAAATAGAAAGGATGTAGTATCCTGAACTTGTACAAGGATCTAGGTCACAAAATAGAAAAAAAAAAGGATGAATAGAAAGTAATGAACGCACCTCCATTTCAGTTTCGAAAAATGGCGCCAAGAAATACCAGGGACCACTTGGAAGGGGGCCTCGACAGCGTGGAGAAGAAAGGGATAGGAGGGGACCACTGGGAGGGGGAGGAGAAACCACGTGGAGGAGATGACGAAAGGGGAAAAAGCTGGGGGAGAAAAGTGGTCGATAGGAATGGGGAAAAAGAAGTGGTCGAAAGGGTTTTGTAAAGTGGTCGATATCGACCATAAGTAAAAACGAAAAAAAAAAAAACCAAAAGGCACCCAGAGAGCCTTACTCGTGTACACTTAAAATACGGTACTCCCCAAGTGGTATAGTGTACTATTGGGCTCTACTGGGTAAATTCCTCAAAAAAAAAAACTACAAATACCTAAATAGTAAAATGGGAAAAACCGTTAATGCTCGTGTTATGCGCACACTTCTTCTTTCACCCTGTTTTCTTAAATAGTAAAAGAAAATCCATAGGTTCAATTCGAGGGGCCCCTTGGCCCTCCAATAGCTTAACAAGAAATTGGTAGAAGATAGGATTTTTATTTTGATTATAATCTGTCATCTTTAAATACAAAATACATGCACTTATATATAAGTGTCATAATTTGAACCACACTCTATTACTAATACAATAACTTACTACAGCAACTTCATCCACTACTTACACTCCTATAAATAACTGTACCCACTACTTTCACTCCTACAAATACGAAAACTACTATCACACATAGGCAAATCAACTAACCCGCCATGACTCACTACATCCCCCATGACTCATGCAAGAACAACTACCCACGCCTCATGGGTTACTCTTCATAACTCTCCTACTTCCATATAGCCCTCACACTAGCAAAACCCCGTGCTATGCACGGACTACGGAACCGCCAAATGCACAGACTGATATGAATTATTTTTAATAAATTTATTAATTAGTAAACTTGTGAGTCATTCTTTTTGTTGTTAATTTGATCTTTATGTTTTTTTTTCCATACATTTAATTCTTTAGGTGAGGCATGAATTGATTAAGAAAGATCAAATGATCATAGACCTAACAAATTCACCTAATATATTTAAGTGGGACCCAGATGAATGGGATCCACCATCTGTATTCTAACCATCTATAAAACCATATGATGCGGGCTGGGACCCAATAATTGATTGATAAAGATCAAATGATCATAGACCTCACAAATTGACAAAACCTAACCTATTTAAGTGGGACCCCCAAGATGAATGGGGTCCACCATCTATATTCTAACCATCAATAAAACCATATGATGCGGGTTGGGACCCATGAATTGCTTGATAAAGATCAAAGGATCAAATGATCATAGACCTCACAAATTGACCAAATCCAACCTATTTAAGTGGAACCCCGTAGATGAATGGGGTCCACCATCTCTATTCTAACCGTCCATAAAACCATATTATGCAGTATGGGACCCATGAATTGACTAAGAAAGATCAAATGATTAAATGATCGTAGACCTAACAAATTGACCAAATATATTTAAGTGGGACCCAGATGAATGAGGTCCACCATCTCTATTCTAACCGTCCATAAAATCATATGATGCGGGCTGGGATGCATGAATTGGTTGATAAAGATGAAATGATCATAGACCTCACAAATTGACCAAACCTAACCTATTTAAGTGGGACCCCCAAGATGAATGGGGTCCACCATCTATATTCTAACCGTCCATAAAACCATATGATGCGGGCTGAGACCCATGAATTGCTTGACAAAGGTCAAATGATCAAATGATCATAGACCTCACAAATTGACCAAACTTAACCTATTTAAGTGGAACCCCCCAGATGAATGGGGTCCACTAAAACCATATTATGTGGGATGGGACCCATGAATTGATTAAAAAAGATCAAAGGATCAAATGATCGCAGACCTAATAAATTGACCAAATATATTTAAGTGGGACCCAAATAATGGGGTCCACCATCTCTATTCTAACCGTCCATAAAATCATATGATGCGGGCTGAGACCCATGAATTGATTGATAAAGATCAAATGATCATAGACCTCACAAATTGACCAAACCTAACCTATTTAAGTGGGACCATGATGAATGGGCTCCACCATCTCTATTCTAACCGTCCATAAAACCGTACGATGCGGGATGGATCCCCTGAATTGATTAAGGTAGAATTTCAAAATATAAATTACTGATTTGTTGGTTTGAGATATAGATCCTTCAATTGATGATGCTAAAATATTAATCAACATTAAGATTCATTTTGCCCATATTGTGTAAAAAACATTAAAAAGAGATTAACTTCTGAAGGCTTCAAATCTACGTCAAGTATAATTTGGTCACATTGAAATTGGCTCACCCTTAATCCAAATCTTGATCAAGATCAATCCACCCATTTGATTTTAATACACCAGGCGGGCCATCTCCATTGGGCTGGAGGGGAAAGACCAATTTTTGGGAGGAAGTTATTGGCCAGTTAGTTTAGAGAGAGGATAGTGGAGAGTGGAGAGAGAGAGGAGATACTGACACCTGTCTTCATGTATGCTAGGTAGTGAGGGATGGAAATTTGAAGCCCTGTGGTTCAACGGAGGAAAAAACATTCCCATAGTTATATAGATAGATAAGAATTATCATGCTTGTGTAATGTATGGCCACATCATTCCTCCCCCCCTTGGACCAACCTTGTCCTCAAGGTTGAAATCTGGGCAACATTCCTCAAAAGCCCGAAATGGAACCCACATGGTATCTTATGGATCTTTTCCTTGCCATTGTACGAGAACTCCCACCGCCTATTTTTTTGTTTAACCAACCTACGTTTGAGAATCTTCTTCAGAGTTAAAGTAACAAAGTCATCACCATTTTTCTTTAAAATTGGATGTCACAGTTGAACATCACCCTCCAAAATGGAAGGAAGCTAATGGAATGCGTTCTCCATCCGAGGTTTGATTGAAGTCAAAGAATTAGCGCCCATGACAAACCCGGCTCGTTGGATCTTCCCCTCCATTGAAACATGGAAAAATCAAGCTTAATAAACTTGGGTTGATACATACCAGAATGTTCTTTCCCGAAGCAGTTATTGCTTAGTCCTCCATCATTTTTATATTGGTTGAAAGAGTTTTCTCTGTAGTCCAAAGTTTTGCTTGCCAACAGGCTATCGAACTTGGTGTTCATTGCAGCTAATGTCTCCCGTAGTTCTTTAAGTATCCGTTCTTGACTCACAGCCAAAGAGATTATCTCCATCTCTATTTGCTCAAGTCGTAGTTCTACCATGCTTGGCTTTGATACCAAATGTTATGTGCACGCTTCTTCTTTCCTCCAATTTTCTTAAAGAGTAAAAGAAAATCTGTATGTTTACTTTGAGGGAACTTTGGCCATTCAATAGCTACTAGAAGATAGGATATCTCTTTCATTAATTTATGCCATCTTTAAAATACAAGTTACATGCACTTATAACCGCCACAATTTGACCCACTCTCGATAACTAATACCACAACTTCATCCACTACTAACACTCTTATAAATAAATGCACCCACTACTCACACTCCTACAAATATAAAAACTACTACTACATAGAGGCAAACCAACTAGCTCCCCATGACTCACTACTTTCCCAATAACTCATGCGAGAACAACCCATAACTCTACTACTGCCATATGATGCCCACATAAGAATGGTCATGCTTGTTTATGATCATTCCTATTTGTAGGAGTGTTTAAGTAGTAGATGAAGTAGTGGTAAGTTATGGTATTAGTTATAGAAGAGTGGGTATAAGTACATGTATCTTGTATTTAAAAATGGCATAGATTAATGAAAAAAGATATCCTATCTTTTAGCAACTTTTTGTTAAGCTATTGGAGGGCCAAGGTTCCCCTCGAAGTGAACATACAAGTTTTATTTTTCTCCTTAAGAAAATAGGGTAAAAGAAGAAGTGTGCACATAATAGTCCGATACTATCATTGCTATTTATGGACGCCTATCACAAAGGACCCATTCAAATACCTTATTCAGCCTCAAAATCTTTGTCCTCCCTACCGAAATAAAACCTTTTGTCCAACACTTCTCCAAAATCAAATTGCACTTACAAATTCCAAATGAGAACCTCCACACACTTTCCATCAAAATCAGTTCACTAAGAAACTTTTTTTTTTTTTTTTGTAGAAATGATAGTTCATTAAAAGTGACTGAAAACAACCAAGTAACATCAAAGAACAACCAAAAAAAAAAAAGAGCTACCCACATTACATAGGAACTCGTCCCATCCCCCCTTCTCGACATGCAAAGGCACCCAAACCATAAGATTTTTTGGCAAGCTCATGAGCAAAACTATTAAATCTTCTAGGAACATGGGAGACGGAAACAACTTCAAAGGTAGACCTCAGTTCTCTAATGTCCAACCAAATAGGATGGATGAACCAATCCATCGATCCATTAATGGCTCAAATCTCCTCGAGGGTGTCCGACAAAAGGTGGATCTTACGGAAACCCCGTATGCCCGCCTCTTTTAGTGCGCATAAGATAGCCCTTGCCTCAGCTTCTTTTGGAGAATAAACCTTTGGTCCTTCATGCGATCCTGTAAGCACCCAACCACCATCAACCCAAATAACAAAGCCAAAACATGTTTTCCCATCTATAGCTCTAAAGGAGGCATCTGAGAAAACTTGAGCCATGCCTCTAGGGCTCCTCAGGCTGACTTGCTGGTTAGGGGATACAGGTCCTTGGTTGATCCTTTTAGGCTTGGCAATAGATTCAACAATCATTCTTCTAGTACAATTAATTGTGCTCAAAGGTTTTATTCTTATGCCTCTAAATATAAAATCATTTTTGCTCTTCCACAGGGCCCACCACAGAGCGAGAGCCCAAGCTTTAGTTTGAGGGTGATTTGATGAGCTTGTTATGTCACATTGTTCCATGAAGGAGTTCCACCACTCCCTGATCCTTAAAGGGGTAATGGCATGTGATAACATTCCTATGTTGGACCCAAACTAAGTGACTCTCGCATGATCACATAAAAAGAGAGCATGCTCAATTGGTTCTTTTGAGGTTAAGCAGATGGGACACATGACATCTTCAAAAATATAATTGTTATGGAGCATTTTACATACCTAAATACCATTATTAAGACATTCCCACCCAAAGAGGAGCTCTTTGACATAGGCCGATATGCTACAGCGACTTCCAATTAATAGGGGAGTTGGATGTATTTCTATCTTCTTCATGAATAATTTTGTAAACAAATCTTGAAGATAATTCACCTGCTTTAGAAGAGGGCCATATTCTCCTATCATTACTGCTACTTCAGGGAATATAGATTTTCAGAATATTCTCAACATCAGAAGGTTTATAAAAAATATTTCTAATTAATTGCTCCTGAGATCTTGGTTAACCATATTACAAATAGGTTTCCTAAGACCCCTTCCGAGGGGACTCAATTGCATTTCCAAATAAAAATGTGATATCCATTCCCTATGATCCACTCCACCTAATCATTGATAAAAGTAGTTGCTTCTACAAATTCCTTCCAAAACCAAGAGTTGCCCTTTTTAAAGTTCGCCTCCAAAAGAGGTTTGTTAGGGAAATATTTTACCTTTAAAACCTTAGAACTTAACACGTTTTCATTAGAAAGACACCTGCAACAGGTTTTAGCTAATAGAGCAAGATTGTTCTCTTTGGTATCTCGGATTCCTAGCCCTCCATCTTGAACAGGCTTGCAAATTTCTTTCCATTTAATAGCGTGTATATTCTTTTTCTCAGGGGAATCACCCAAAAAGAAACTTCTAAGCATTTTATCCATTGTGTTAATGATTTTTTATAGAAGTTGGAGCACCGACATATTGTAAATAGGGATAGCAGAAGGAACTGATTTTTACTTCTTCCTACTTGGGAAAGAAGGGGGGTTTGCCAAGATATAATTTTATTTTTAATTTTCCCGACTAGGGATTGGAAGCTAATATTCTTGTTTTTATTTATGATGAGGGGGTTTTCTAGGTATCTCTCATTTTCCTTCATGAGCCTAACACCTAGGATCTTGGCAATTAAGCTCTCTTTTCCTCATATTGCAAGTCCCTTTGCTAAAGTAAACCGCATGCTTATCAAAATTGACTAGTTTCCCAAAAAGAAAGCAATAATTATCAAGAGCATCTTTTATGCCTTTGACCTCATTTACTTTAGCCTTGTAAAAGAGGAGACTATCATCAGCTAAGAGGAAGTGGGAGATGCTAGTTGCAAACCTAGAGACTTTAGCTCCATGAATGGTCATTTTTTCTTCCTCTCTCAATAGCATTTGGAAACGGACCTCGGCACCCAAAATGAACAGATAAGGGGAGTGGGGGTCTCCTTAGTCCTCTCGTTGGGGTGACCGATCCGAAAGGAGACCCATTAAGTAAAATAGAAAAGGAGACCGAAGAGATGCATTCTTGAATAATTTTAATAAGGTCCTTATGGAATCCAAAAGCCTCTGCGACTATTTGTAGAAAGACCCAGTCCATTTTGTCATATGCTTTTGCCGTATCCAGTTTGAGGCCCATTGTTTTCTCCTTTCTTTACCTTTTATTCCTAAACAATTCTCAGGTGTGCCCCCCACCCCCCACCCCAAATAGTTTTGTCCAAGGTATTTTTTGTAAATTTTACAGGTCTTATGATACGAAGCGGAAAAACTGATTGCAACCATAAAGGTTGACATATAATAGGGGCCATAGACTTTCATTCCTTCATATCTACATGGTATTCAAAATTCGCAAGTAATCAAACATTATCTTTCTCTTTTCCATCATAATATAAACAATGGTTGTTGTGGGC
This sequence comes from Litsea cubeba, assembly GCA_012931725.1. Lineage (NCBI taxonomy): Eukaryota > Viridiplantae > Streptophyta > Magnoliopsida > Laurales > Lauraceae > Litsea > Litsea cubeba. The sequence continues at coordinate 49,640,063 of CM022948.1, read as the reverse complement.
CACTTTTCATTTGTTTCTAATTGTTTTATAACACATGGTCTGCACATTCCCTTCAGACTAATTCCCTAGATGTCACTGCCGGTATGTGTTGTGAAAGTGTATCTTCAGCCCTGATACATATATTTAGAAGAAAATCTAGATGTTTCATATTTGAATCCCAAATGACCATTAGTGATACTTGAATTAACAGGTTAGAAATGAACAAATTCAGAAACAGAGAATCTTAGCAATTCAGAGCAGTCTTCACTGTTGATAAAATCTTATAGGAAGTTTGTTCGAATATCAACACGGGTATAATTTAAACATGGAACCTACTAGTCTGTAGGTTCCAAGCTACTAACATCAGAAATAAAAATGAAACAAGCAATAACTTGCACCTACTACTATATCAATCTTATTACTTCATTAACTAGAAGAGTACTTTCTGTGCTTCCCTTCATTGATTTTTTTGCTTTTTTTTTTGTCAAAGAGACACCTATTCCTTGTCTCCATGCTTCCTTTAAACAAACATGACTCTGAAATGATATTTTTCTTGGATAACTGCTTGAAAGTTGAAACCAACACTGCCTTTTAAGTGTTTCAACCAAACTTTTGGATTCTAAATGGCACTAACTACTTAAATTTTAGCTTCACTATGCCATTCCATAAAGATTTTAATTTCTTCCAGTGATGCTCGATGTTGGCTTTTTGATATTTAGTAATGGTTCACTCAATCTTTTGTTTGATCTAATAACTGAAAACATCTAATTTTTTGACAAATGGAAGAATGACACCATTTTTTATATGAAAGAAAAGAGAAGTTGGGATAGTTTAACTTGCCATGGTAATTAAAGACAGTTTAGAAAGTACAATCTTTAAAATGTACCAAAGAAAATCAAGTAGTTTAGAAAGTACAATCTTTAAAATGTACCAAAGAAAATCAAGACTCCTAACTTTATAACAAAAAAATTGCATTAGAATTCAGTTTCAGTGATATAAGCAGGATACTTAATCTAGCCCATAACCAAGCACCTCATCAATAACTGAAAAAGGGCTTTGTTTATCAGACAGACCATGCATTACAACCATGGTTTTTGAAATCCCAACATACATCCATATTTGAAGCCTCATGCCATTCCTAGATTGTCAATTGATTTTTTAATGACACCTCATTATTGGGTGGGCAGACTAAGAATCTTTGCCCCATCCAATCGTAATTTTTTGTTTCTTGCTACATTGGGGACTCAAACTCATGTAGTCTCACAGACTAATGTAACTAACCAATTGAGCAACAGCCAGACCATCCTACTGTAATTTGCTGAGGGTCTGACCTAGCGTAAATGTGTTGTTTTCTTCGTTGTCAGTAAGCTTGGTTCAAATAGGCCATGACATGGAACTCATGCTCAATGATAAAAAATTTCATTTTTTTTTTTTTTTTTGAAGATACACAGAATAGATTGCAAAGTAAGAGCCAAACAAATAGATTTGTTTTGATAGTAAAGATACGTTAATGTGATGTTGAAGTAGACACTGATACATTTGATACATTCAGTCTGAATCCTTCAATAGTTGACATGATCAGGGCCCATGTACAAGTCTCCATGACTAATCATTCTTTTCCTCAACTTTGGTTTCAACTCCAACCACCATTCATTTCGCACATGCCCGAGGCCACATGCCTGAGGCCTTGCCTGAAGGCACTGCCCTTATCATTCATTCAACTTGGAGACTTCCCCTTTTCTGGGACATCCTTTATGACATTTGGAAAAAATTTTTTACTGTGATCTCATTATCGGTTCTGGTTTAAGATATTGTTTCGTGTGTTTGTTCGTAGCAAAGAAAAAGATGAGATACTAAGGGCCTGTTTGGATGCACAAGAAAACACAAGAAAATAATATTTTATAGAATATAATCTTTCATTTTTAAAAGAAGAAAATCTTGTGCGTTTGATAACCCAAGAAAATTTTGAAGAAAATATTCTTTTCTTTCAAAAAGCTCAATATTTTCTCCTTCAGCTCCCCCTTATAGAAAACTTTCTACAAGATAAGAATCTTTCAAAATGACAATTTCAAAGTGGTAGAGTAAAGTAAAGAGTTTAGTTCACCAAATCCATCACTATGTGTTTGTTTACATATATGGTAAAGTCAAGTAAAAGTAAATGTTATAGCACGGTAAAGGTGGGGTAAAGTAAAGGTGGGATAAAGTATATGGTGAAGTAAAGTGGGAAGGAATGGTGAAGTAGTTTCTTCTTTTTTTTTACTTTAGTTTATCACATTTTACCGTAGTTTAATATGGTAAATAAAAAGTGACTTGTTTATGGGTGTGGTAAAGTAAAATAAAGATTGATGTCATATCATGATAAAATGTGCGGTAAAGCAAGATGAGATGAAATATGTGGTGAACCAAAGTGGGAGAGAGAGTTATAAAGTAGTTTTTTTTTTTATATTGACTTTACTATACTTTACCATGATTTTATATGATAATAGAAAAATAACTTATGGGAAAAACATGATAGTTGAACTTTACTTAACCACACTACTTTTTTATCCAGACGTGATAAATCACATATAAATTAAAATATTTAATAAAATTTTATTCTAATAATCTAATTTACTTTAATCATAATACATTCCAAACACCTCAATTTAAAATCTGTTATATTCTTCAAAAATTGCCGATCAGTAAAAATATTATAATATTATAATATTGCATTATTCTATTATATACTATTTTATTCTTGTAATATTTAAATCTGTAAATATTTTATTCTGTAAACATCCAAACGGGCCCTAAGGTAGAAATATACTCCTTGATTTTTTAAATAGCTCTAACTTATTGATGAACTTGTGGTATAAGCTTAGACATATCATCTTTATCATTTTAGTTAATTCTGGCTTGCACATTTCTTCCACTGAGATCCAAATTTATAATAATTTGATTTAGTATCTCACATTATGCTTTAAACTTCTGTTGCAGTACTATTAGCATTTGAATAACAAATAAAGCATTGATGTCTTGGTTTTATTGCATTTACAATTTCAAAGTAACTCCCAGCGGATGGGTGGCATGGATCCTACAGGTTATCTGTTTATCAAGTTTGATGATCATGCGGGATGTAGAGGATGTCTTTTCCGCATTGGAAGGAGGGATGGATTGGCTTCTCTCCTTCTAGAATGATGTTATGTTACAAATGATTATGATTGCTTGTTGATCATGGCTTGTATTAAGTTATAACCTTGAACATTTCTGATGAAATGATTTTGCTTCCTAACACACCAGTTTCTCCTCACCCAAACAAACCCTTAAAAAGAGTCTTTCCTTCATCAGAAGATTTTAGAGCTATAGTTACATCAACAAGAAATTATCATAATCAAATGAGAAGAACACCTAGATTAGAAAATAAGGACAAGAAATAGTTCATTCAAGAAACCCACAACTAGATTGACATCATAAGTGTGAAATACCATAAGGAAAAAGAGTACCTCTTGATGTTACAGACTTTCAGGAATCTATGAGAGCAATTTGTAGAATGGAAAAGGAATTCGGATCTTTATTTTATGATAAAAGACAAGAGGAAAAGGTGGGAAAATGAAAAAAAGGGAAAATGGCTTGCCGTTCCCGCCAAATCTATGTTTCCCGCAAAGCTTACCCTACGACAACAATAGCTGCCAACAAAAGTGATGAAGCCCGTCTTCATTGTGAAGTTGCTCATAGGCTACTTACTCCAAATGGGCTGAAATGCTTTTACTTTTCCAAAAGGCCTCTTAAACTCTGAAAAGATACCAAGCGTTCTGATGCATCCGAAGGTGGAAGGTGAGGCATTAAGTTCACACGATATATAGTGCGGACACCTATCACTCGAACAGTCTGTATGATTCTTAAATTGGTCCATGCTATTTTCTGAACCACCTGACGACCTATCACCAAGTTACCCTAACACCCTACCCTTGGTGAATTGCTACAAACCCAAATTTGACAGTCATCCAAAACTTGTAATTAGACTTAAAACCTGAAAACTGCCTTAAAAACCATTGAACTTGAGGACCACGCATCAACGGTTAGGATATGCGCACCCCTAGGCCGCAATGACATCTTTCCACCCAAACGGCAAGTCTGCACTGCTGAGATCACAAGGTTCTATATCATGTAAAATATATGACCTTGAGAGTCAACCAATCTTAAGCATGGTTTACCTCGCCTCAATTCGTGTTCAAGCCACCCTTAAGTTGGGCAAAGCTTGGCTTGGTTCCACTGAGCTCATTCACATCCCTAAGTTCGACCGGTTCCAAAAGCATTTGTCACAATTACAACAGTAAAGGTACAACAAAACACCCTTGTGAAGATGGCTGCAGACCAAATGCGGAATGGAGTAACAATCAGGTGTGATGCTGACAAAGTTCTAAGAAAATTGGTACTACTCAAGGTCCTTCAGATGGATTGGCCAAAACACAATTAAAATTACGTAAAATTAATATTAAAAAATATTTCAACTATCTCACATTCCTATTAGAGAAGTTAAAAGCACATGCATGATTCATTTAGAGAAAAACAGAACAGCAATAATAGTTAAAAAGCTCACAAGCATTCCCCCTAATAGACCCCAATCAACAATGGTAAATTTAACACCACCTGTGGCTTTTCCTCCCTTTTCTTTGGATTCTATAATATGCATTGTTTCTTCCTGGTCAGCTCCATGGATCTTTCCCTTCCTCAATAGCAACGATAACAATGATCCAAAGAATTTTCCATTGTCTCGATCTCTTGTACGAGTGTTACCCACGGTGGCATCGCTTTGGACTGTTTCTGAAACACCTAGAACTTCAGGACAACAGGAACATGATGTTTGTCCTATGCAGCTCTTCAAATCACTTGCACAAAATTCCAACTCTCTTGAGCAGGCACAGTTACCATTCAAATCAGAAAGAGATTTGGTTTCTTTAGAAATAAGCAGTCCTTGAGATACGTCTTCTTTCAGATGAGGGGGAATTTCAATCACTTCGCCGAAGACGGACCACCTACCAACAGATGTTATTTTCACATATGTTGAAGTTCCTAGCATGCTCTCCGGAGCCACTACAAGCACCTGCACATATCCCTTGGTATGTCCCACCTTGGATTGTAAACAAGCTATCAAATTAGAGAATATTACAAGAAACGATTAAAGTCCAAAGTGTTGATAAATTATCGAGTGGATTTTTCTAGAACGTATCAATAAGCTAGGCTCAGTTGATTATGAAATCTTACTTGGGAATTCGATGCGCACCTCGTAGTGGGGCCCACCTGATCACCCATCTGAATGGATCATACACACAGGACACAACACCCCCACACCCCCCAACTTACACCTCTTTTACATCCATCCGAATGTACTGCCCCACTATTGACTCTGGTGGGCCATTGATCAAGGGGTTAGAATGATCATGTGAGCCCCCATCACCGTAAACGAGCAGGACCTACCCAGATCAGGACCTACCCAGATCTTTGAATCCTGGCACCCCCAATCCCCATGTGGCCCTACAGTGAGGTGCGCATGGAAGAACGTGCATAGGATAACTTTGTATATGTATATGTGTCATAAAATATACTGTTGTTACAATGTCCCAGACTTGTTCCAGGTAGGCATGACTGATGGCCTTCATCCAAGCCTAGGCAAACCATTAATCATGGCTGAACTATTCAAAATAACTAAAACCATCAGGATTAGTAATCCAGACCTGTAAAAAGGCTGCGAAACAAGTTGTCATTCAGTTTCAAGTTGACATTCTTAACCCCCAGCAAACACAAAACAGGAAAGGAAACATATGATGGCTGTCTTACCAAGTGAACACCATCAGTGGCAATTTCAGTTATCCATATTCTCTCTATCTGGCCTTCCATTCCTTGATATGGTGCAAATGATTCAAAAACAGAAGTCAATTCACGACTTCGCTTCTTCACTACTGTGCTAGGGACTTTCTTCATCCTTGCAGCAGGTGTTCCTGAATGCACGAGACACGGTGGAAATTAACTGCCAAAGTCATGGAAAACACAAACAAATAAGCAAGAAAAAATATCATCGACGCCATTAAAATGCCAATCAGGACAAGAAGCAATTAGGGCATTCTTTATGTGGAGACACACATTAACATACACAACAAATGAGTATTCCACAAGGATATCCTATATAAGGCTCTAACAGTAAACTGTAATATAACTCAGGCTCAAGTAGACCCAAAGGTCACATGGCTGCGAACAATGCAATGGCCTTAACAGTAGTAAGCAGATGCATTTTGCTGGTGGTATTCGCTGCAGTCATGGTGAAAAATAATAACTGACAGGTATAGTCCAAATGAGTGTACAGAGTGAAATAAACTTAAAAATGCCTTTTCTTTCTTTTTTTTCAGTGGTCACTTACTCAAAAGGCCTTTCTGTTTCATGTAATTGAATTCATAGAATTGTATTTCTGTAAGCGACTAAAAATGAAGAATCAAAGGTGTATATAGTATATACAAAACGAACCATCAATAACCTCCTCTTTAATGAAAATTGAATTAAGGGAAGATGGAAATGAATAACCAGCCATCCCCGTAGTAATCCAAATCCTAGGAAACTCAAGTGCATAATCAGCAAGGACTTAGGCCAGTGGGCCACCATTGTGCTGTATGGACCGTCTATGATGAGGCTAGGTCCTCTTCTGGGTTGGACCAGGATGGTTCAGGTCACATTATGACCTCTAAATGTGCTGAAACTTGCAGAAAATCCACTGTTCTTTAACTGTAAGTCAAATTATTTAATAAATGGAACAGTTTTGGGGGTCCTATAATTCCATGGTCTTTTAGAAACATGTTGGGGTCCACAGGCTCGATCATAAGCCTACAAAAATTGAAAGGCAGTTGCATGATATAATTCTCGAGGAAAATTTTCATCCATAGAAGTCTGACTGTTCATGAAAGATAGATATGCAGTCTACAATTCCGGCAAAGATTCATATGAACTGAAGCAGAGAATCCTTCTCAATCCATCATGCCTTAAAACACATTGTAATATTATTGAACTGATTTATCCTCCTGTTTGTATTTTAAAATTTCTGTCATACGGAACAATGTCACCTTATTAGTCTCATAATTTAACCTTTTCAGATTGCTACACAATTCAGAGTCAACTGTAAAGTGTAGTCATGAGAACTCTATACCTGGATCAACATGATTTGAAATCCATGTAACGCTTTTGAATTATACCTTGCCCATTCTGGTTTGGGTTTCAAATCTTCAGGATCACTGATTGTTCCAAGATGGCCAGCTTGACCTTTTGCTTCCACAAAATGTTTTAAGTAAATATTACATTTAATACTTCACATTAACTTGACTGATGTATGGGCCCCAATTCTGAGTTCTCTAGGGGTTGTTTCTAGCCTTTTATGAATGTGCTAAAACCACCATATCATGTTAATTAATATTTCAATAGCATATACCCATAGCCTTCCTCATTTGTACTTCTTTATAAATCTGCACAACTGAGATGCACATGCACTTTGACTTCTTATCCCCTTTTCTTTGCCAAGATTTCGTTCCATACAACAATATAGGTCTAACTACCATCTTTAAAAAATGCTCCTTTATTTGAAGCAACAATCAAGAAAAGCCCATAGCACTCACTGCCCTGTCTCCACTTTGTCCACCTAATGCAAATCATATTCTCTATCTTGTTCTACAATTACTACTAGATATGAAATCTTTCACACTATGGTAGATCAAATCCACAAAACCGTTTCATGTAGAGGGTTCAATAAATAAGAGTTTTTTACAATAACACTTTTCTATATATCCCTTCCTTTTATTCAATTTCATTTCATACTTTCACCTACAGTTTCATACTTGTCTTTTCCAATAACGCACCTGATCCATAACTCCATCATCAAGCAATTCCATTTTCCAATTCAATGATTTGTAAACCATGGTTCCAAGTTGAATTTAGGCTTGGTTTGGCACTCAGGATATCTTGTTAATCAAAGAAATTGTCTAATAGATACAGTCATCTAAAAGCATCAATCTCTTTTTGGAAGGTACTCTAAGCATCAGATTACTAGTTGTATTTTTCTTTTTAATGATGTTAAGTGATGCATAAGCACACATCAATTACCTCGAAACTTATGTAGTCTTTTTTACCTTCTAGTTTCGAATAATGAAGATTGTCTAAGAATTAAAACGATGACATGCATTAAAAAGGAAAAAAGATTATATATATATATATATATGGGAGATGCTCCTATGAGAGCATCTCTCACCTTACTATGAGAGATAAGGTGGGGGTCCTCACATTTAGGTTGTTGGCATTGGATATGGATGTGAGAGCCCTATATATATAAATATATATATATATATTTAACATGGTCTTCAAGGGCATGAATTTGAAGCAATATAAGAGTTATCTGTTTAACAAAACTCTTCAAACTCACCTGGTCTAGGATAGAACTGTGAAATATGAACATGAGGATACTTATACTCCTTGATCAAGTTGATTGTTTGAGAAAAATCTTCATCAGTTTCACCTGAGAAGCCAATTTAAGAGTTGTTTCTCCAGTCAGTTTTTCTTCACAAAACTTAGAAATATGAGAAACTAGGCAAAGCACGTGCCCATGAAGGCTTTTGTATGGTGTAACAAGCAGTGTAGTCATCCTCTTAAATCATTGGCTTACTGGTACAAGACATAAATATTGTCTCCTTTAAATTATTAGAAAAAAAAAGGTGAAAGAATTCTTCATGCTATGGATGAATCCAGCCAAACTGACCCACTTATGGCCTGATGGTCAATTGGGACATGCACAGTCCTAGTACTTGGATATGACCTAAAATAAATATTATTTTCAGAGCCACACTTTACAAGAACTTGATTATTACCCATGAGCACTCAATATTGTTTTAATGAATAGATTATGGGTCATAAACATGTTGGGTTGTATAAGCCTTGAACCTTCCATCACGGCCCAGTTGCAACCTTTCTTGAACTTTTTCTTGTATGTGAACAACTGAACACTTAGATTTTAGCTAAATCTTACCAGGGAATCCACATATTATATCGGTTGCAATCTGCATCCCAGGTACAAGTCGATTCAAAGTATCTACAACGGTTCTGAACTCATTCACAGTGTACTCCCGATTCATTGCCTGAAATAATCAAAGCAAACATATGTTAGGTATCACAAGCCTCTAGTAGCTCCAAAGCCCATCCCAAATATAACTTCTAAAATTAGGACTAAGAAAACATCCACTGATTCATATCCACTAATTGGGCAGATACCTTGAAAGAAATAAAGATTATCCTATTAAATGTCTTTCCACTTACACTCAAAACAGAGTCACTTCCAGATTGGATGGGTACATGAAGAAATGAATACACACATGGGTGGCATAAAACTTCGGCTATCTCTTTTAGGTACTCAAGAATAAAAGGAGGATTAGTCATTCCGACACGAAGCATAGTGCTTCTATTTGAAGGAAGCTCCGCAACAATAGCGTTCAGCAATATTGGAAGATTAACTCCAATATCTCGACCTGCAATATAGTTAAACTGCAAAATTTACTCCAGATATAATAGATATTATCCAAAACTTCAGGATGGAAAATGTGAAACTATGATGTTGTTGACAATTCTCTTACCTAGCATTATTAAAACTGAAACAAGAAAAAAAAAAAAACCAGGATATTTCTCATTAGTCATTACAAATTTGTCATAACCTGATGGAGCTTTAACAACTCATTACCCATAAAAAAAGGTAAACTGATCTCATCATAGTCATGCCTTTTGGACTGATAACAAGAAATTTTCTTCACTAGCATTGCTAATGGTGCAGTAAGTTAAATAGCAGTTTCTATCTAATCTGTTTTGATATATGAGAAATAGCAGACATGTCAATAACTTTATAGCTACTACCATGATAGATAAAGCCTATATGGGCTTAAGGGGTGTTTAGGTATATGCAGAAGAAGACATCTACAGATATAAATATTGACAGATTCGACATGTATATCATAAATACTGCCTCTTTTTTTCTTTTTTTTTTTCTTTTTCGTGGTCGATGCAGCCTTCTGTTTAGGGCTATCAGTGAGTCAAGGGAGCTTGACATGGCTCAGTTGGGCGCAGGCTCAAGCTCAGCTTGTGAACTCATGAGCCAAGCTCATAAGCTGAGCTCAAGCTGGGGCATGTTCAGATCGCTCGGCTCAAACTCAACAACTTTGAGGGCTTGGCTTTGCCTGAGCTCAAGCTTGAGCTCGGCTTGAATATGTTGACATTATATATGAGCCCAAGCTCAAGCTAGACTCATTAATGTACATAAAACGCACGTACGAGGAAGACAAACCGATCCCAGGCCCAAGCTTGAGCTCAGCTTCTTTATAATTGATGAAGATCAGCCCACAACATCCATATATGAAGGATCAAGCATTAAATCTTTTAGACACTTGTGATCAAGCCTGCGAGACCCATATGCATGTCTAAGAGGTCCTAGAATTAAATGGCCCCAAAATGATTCCCATATTTAATAATTTAACAGGAAGAGACTAGTTTGGTAAAATTGACGGTAATAGGGGGCTTCCTGCAAATAACAGCAGGTTAAAGGTCACAGGACAGGTTCTGACCTGACCTGAAGACAACCATGCTCAGTCCAGAGACCTTATCAAAAGCTTGTTGGCCATTACTTGGCCCAAATCCAGCAAACCAATCCATTTAAGAAGTCACCCAGATCTTCTCTATATTTGAGGCAGGCTCAACAGGACCAGCAGGTGGACGGTGGGGCCCGTGGGGCTACACAGCCCTAAACAGAACTGATGCCGTATTCAGTTTCTGCGCATTTTCAGATTTGAATTTTTTTTTCTTGCTTAATCATGTAGGGACACTTAAAGCTAGAGTTTTCTTTATTATAATGATTAGATGAATGGTGGAGATTCATTTAGGTTTTTTAAATGTTTAAAGATGTATTTAAACAAAGAGGTTGACGAGCAAGTTCATGCAGGAACTTTGAAAATAATTTTTATTTTTTATTCCTCTCTTGGATTGATTTAATCTCCTTTGGATTGAAGACTAAGTGGATTATTCAGCGATTCGGGTGAGTCATTTTTGCTTATAGCTCCCTCATTTTCTGCATTGTTTTCTTGATGATTGAGTTTAGGGTTGGAATTTTGGGATTCCAATCAACTGTGTCCACCTTTGGCTGCATTAGATTAGGTAGTAGAGCCAAAGTTCCTAATTGTTTGTGACAGTTGCATTCTCGGTTATCATTACGCCGCCTCATAGTAATGATGAGAATGAGGAGAAAACCTACAAAACCCTAGAGATCTAAAAGTCCAGGACTTGCAAAGACAAGTTCAGGATTTGACTTAGATAGGAACGGATCAAAACCTCATGATCAGCCTTTTGATGAGTCAATATATTAGGGTGACGAAGATGATCCAGTTCATGATGAAGGACCGGCTGACGATAGTTGTGATGGTGTTCTACAACGGTGGCAGATCTTTGGTGATATGGAAGACCATTAAAACTCGTAAAGGACCAAAGGAAGACGAAGTAGCCGGTGGGCCTCAAGACCTACATAAGGAGCTGAAGAATAGGCCCACTGCTAGCCAACCCATTCGGCCCAACCTATAGTGGGCCAGCCAGTCAGGCCTAAACATAATGGGCTAGCCCATTTGGCCAAGCCCATCGATAACAATCCATGCTTAGCAGATGGACTGCCAGCCCAATGGCCCTACTAAATTTTTTAGCTTTAAGTATCTTAAATCTAGCAAGATTGATTGACAATACTCAAATTGGAATTGATAAAATTAGCAAGTCTCTCTCTCTCTCTCTCTCTCTCTCTCTCTCTCTCTCTCTCTCTCTCTCTCTTCTCTCTCTCTCTCTCTCTCCTCTCTCTCTCTCTCTCTCTCTCTCTATCTCTCTCTCTCTCTCCTCTCTCTCTCTCTCTCTCTCTCTCTCTCTCTCTCTCTCTCTCTCTCCTCTCTCTCTCTCTCTCTCTCTCTCTCTCTCTCTCTCTCTCTCTCCCTCTCTCCTTAAAGAATTATGCGGATTTGAATTGTGGAACACATCCTCTTTCCCATTCTCTCTCCTTAAAGAATTATGCGGACTTGAATTGTGGAACACATCCTCTTTCCCATATTATCACATTGTAAAATTTCATTTTTTTTTTTTTGGCGCACCCCCAGGTCCTCAATCGAAAAATAGATCAATCTCTTATGGGATTGATTGAATCCAAAAGATGGATTCCAACACTAGGACACACTCAAAATCATAAAACATACCATCATTGAAGAAAACTCAGATAAATCTTAGATTAATTGAAAATTGCATATGCAATTACAAGAGGTACTCATCTATATATATATATATATGGAGATGCTCCTATGAGAGCATCTCTCTTGAATATGGATGTGAGGGCCCCCACACAATCTCTCATAGGAGCATTTCCCATATATATATATATATATATATATATGGAAATTCTCAAAAACTCCCCTATCTATAAAGGGGAGTTTCTGTCCCTATCTAATACCAATGATTTGTTAGTATTTTAAGAGATCCACCTTTGTAGGAGAATATTTAGGAGATAATCGGATGTGTATCACTGATGACACGTGTCACACTTTTATTGGCTAAAAGAGGGGCGTTTTTTTTTTTTTTTTTAGAAAAACACCCGGGGAGTTTTGTAGCGTAACTCATATTGGGCCTAGTATTGGTCCGTACTACATCAACTCTCCTCGGTTTGGAAAAGCTCGACTCTGGCGAATTAATAGCTTAATAATATTCATAGAGATCCGCATTCAGGCACTGGTAGTCGGTAGCAGTAATCCATGTAGCACCAGAAATCAGGCAGTTCAACCAACAGATAAGGAACTTCTGGAACCCTCATTGACAAGTAGAAACAAATTGATCATCGAGGAAATCAACGATTTTATCCACAGATGGAGGAGCAGCTGGTAAGGCAATGGTCTGTTCTTCATCATGGTCATGCCCACGGTAGAGTGTGAAATCTGTAATATTAAAAGTTTGACTTATGCCGAGATCTGATGGTAATTCCAAAGTATAGGCATTAGACCTAAGCTTCTTTAAAACTTTGATGGACTCGCTTTATGTGGATGTAACTTCTTATTAGCTACTGGTGGTGACCGTTCCGATGGATGCTTACCATAACCATATCTCCTTTAGAAAACTCGATGAAATAACCACGCTTGTCTGCATGAGTTTTGTAATTGTCATTGCTAGCAGCAATTTGGCGTCAAACTTTATCATGTAACTATTGCATGTGCTTGATGAAATTATCTACTTCAACACTAGGTTGCGCTTCGATAGGTAACGGAACTAGATCAATAGGCAGGTGCGGAAGAACACCTGGGACTGCTTCAAATGGTGAGATGCCAGTGGAGCGAATGACTGAATTGTTGTAGGCAAATTCAGTCATGGGTAAAACTTGATCCCATGTTGTGATATGGCCACGAACAAGACACCGTAACAGCTGTCCAAGACTTCGATTAACTACCTCTGTTTGGCCATCAATTTGCAAGTGACAAGTAGTTAAAAAATGAAGTTGTCTTTGTTGTCATCCATAAAGTCTACCAAAAGTAACTCATAAACGGTTTTGGAAGTCCATGAATACGGACAACTTCCTTGAAGAGCAATTGAGCGACCATGTAAGCATCCGCAGTGTTGGTACATGGAATAAAATGAGCCATCTTGGAGAAATGATCAATAACAACGAAGATGGAATCAACTTTTCTAGTTGTCTTCAACAGGCCTAATACAAAAGTCCATACTGATATCTTCCCATGGTTCATGAGGAATTGGCAATGGTTGATATAACTCTGTATTCTGTTCAGTCCTTTTTCCCAATTGACAAGTGCGACATCTTTCACAAATGTTGATAACATTAATCTTCATGCGCGGCCAATAAAATCGATCATCACGAGCAAGAGTCTTGTCACATCCCAAGTGACCACTACAGCCTCAATGTAATTGTCGAACAACATAATCTCCAATAGAAATCGCAGGCAGGCAAACTATGGTAGCTTTGAATAAAACACCATCACGTATGTTGTAATGTGTGTGCTTGTCCTGGTCACCATTAAAAAGATCTTAATAGATACAGTGACAAAATCTTTGTCGTATACATACTCTTGCTTGATTTGTTCAAATTCAAAACCTAATACATTGACTATCATAATGGTGAGGAGATGTTTGCAATGATTTAATGCATCAGCCACCATATTGTCTTTGCCTACTTTATGTCGGATACTGAAAGTAAACTCCTGAAGGAAGGCACTCCACTTACCCGACAATCACTAATATGTTGTTGAGATTAAAGAGGTTTTAATGCCTCATGATCAAAATATAAGAAATCTTTGCCAACCAGATAATGTAGCCAATGTCACAATGCTTGCACAACGGTGTAGGATTCTAGATCATAAGGAGAGTATTTACATTTGGCATAGGAGAACTTCTCACTGAAAAATGCAACTGGATGACCTTGGCCAAGAACTCCTCCAATGCCAACATTGGAAGCATCACAAGCAACTTCAAAGACTTTATCGAAATCTGGAAGTCACAATACATGGGTTTTTGTCATCTTGCGCTTAATTCTTTCGAAGGCTTGAGTTACTGCGCTTGTCCACTTAAATTCTCCCTTTTTCATACATCAGTGATGGGAGCCATAATACTGTTGAAATCTCAAATGAACCTCTTATAGAAAGTAGCAAGTCCATAAAACCTCCATAGTGAGACTAGTTGGAATAGGCCAATCAAGAATAGCTTGAACTTTGGACGGATCCATCTCTATGCCCTTTGAAGATACAACAAAGCCAAGAAAAACCACAAAGTAAAAGTGCACTTCTTCATATTAACATAAAAGCATTTCCGACGAACAAGTTAATAGATGCTCTTCAAGTGATCAAAATGCTTCTTTCTTGATTTGAAGTAAATCAAAATATCATCGAAATAGACAATGATGAACTTCCCAATAAAAGGTTTCAGCTAAGAATAAAAATAGCAGTTGCGGCTGGCATAGCGGCCAATGACCAAAATGCTACATAGCGGGCGATACTCAGGAGTTGTGGCAATACGTAGGTGGCGTAGCTATGTAAAATTTTCAAGTATTAAAGTTTTTTGAATCTCGTGTAACAACCAATCTTGTGTTTTTTTAGTGTTTGGAATCATATAAGGTTAAGACAACCATGGGAAAGTCTATTGAGGAGAAGAAATGGGGAAAACGGTATTATAAATTAAAACTACTTGACCTTTTAGGTTGTAGCACTAGCCGCTACACTATTTTGAACCATGGTTTCAACAAATGATTCATAACACCCATGAATGTACTGGGAGCATTAGCGAGACAAAAAGGCATAACTAGTCATAAAGACCATGTTTTATTTTGAAGGTCATTTTGCATTCATCACCGGGTCTAATTTTGATTTGATGATAGCCACCGCGAAGATCAATCTTGGAAAATATAGAAGCGCTAGTCATAACTCATAAGATCAAGCATGTCATCAAGTCTAGGAATAGGGAGGCGATACTTTACAGTGATTTTATTTATTGCACAACTATCCACGCACATACACCAACTTCTATCCTTCTTTGGAGTGAGGAGAGCGGGTACCGCAATGGACTAAAGGCTTTCCCAAATATATTCCTATTGCAAGAGATCACCAACTTGTTTCTTTAGTTCAATATGTTCTAATGGACTCGTCTGGTAAGCAAGAAGATTAGGGAGAGATGCTCCTAGAAGTAAATCTAGGGCATGCTGTATGACTCGCATTGGTGGCAATTCATTTGAAAGTTCATCGGGGATTAAATCAAAGTAATCATTGAGTAATGGCTTTACTTATTAGGGAATAGATGGCTATGAGTCTTCTTTTGACTCAGTCACCTGCTTGGTAACCAAAACATACACTACGCCTTGGTCTTTACTTTCCTCTTCAAATTTGCGCATAGTGAGGATGTGAGGAGAAGCAAAATGAGTAGCTTGTGGCTATGAAGGTGGAGTCTCCAAGGGTTTTAATTGAATTCACCATCCATTCCATTTAAAAGTGTATGTGTTGTCCATATGGTTGGTGATGACCTTAAGGCGTTGGAGCAAAAGCTGACCAAATAAGATAAGGGAGACATTCTTCGGAATAACATCACATTTAACAATGTCTTCATATGAGCCAAGTTTTAAAGGAACAATGCACGATCGGTCGAAAGGAATAGAATAATCATCTACCCATGCAACTCTCTAAGGCTATGAGTGCTTCACAGTTGGCAACTGAAGTTTGTAAATTGCTTCTTTGTATATGACATTCAAAGCACTAACACCATCAATAATTACATTGCAACACTTAACCTTTGCAACTTACTCTTGTCCGAAAAATAGGAGCTTCATTCTCATTATCTTCCTCTATACCATTTGCGACTAAAAGGTGTCTCTGAAGAATAAGCAATGGGCTTTCGTCATCGGTGGCTATAACCTCAAGAGGTAATTCTGCCTCAGATTGTAGTTCTATGTCAAGTTTCTCCATATCTATACACTCATCATAGTGTTCATCATCATCTGGGTCACCTTCACAATGCAGAATCCTATGTGGACATTCCTTGGCATAATGGTCTTGTTGCTTGCAAGAATGGCATACAATATCTCACTGATCTGTTCTTTCATATCCTTTAGCATTATTCTCGTTTGCTCGGCATCTCGGATTTTACTGAGGGTTTTGCTGACTCTATGGTGGAGATTGTTGATGCCTTTGAATTTGATTCTGCGGTTGGCATAAAGGTGGTCGGAACCCTTGCTGTGGGGTCTGGTTGAAATTAGAATTTGAACCCTTTCTATATATAGACTCCCCAACTTGGGAACAAAAGCATCATTCAGTCTGTCGATGCAACTCTTGCTCAATTGTCGAGCCTCACAAGAGATTTCATCAATGTTTGCAAAGTCAGACATTACCATCTCACACTTTATGTCTGGGCGCAATCTTTCCTAATAATGGATGACCATTAAGCAATCTGATTCATTAGCTTTGCATTGGATACAAAGCTCATGGAATTTATGAGCGTATTCATCTATGGACATGGAAGCTTGTTGCAAATTGATGAGCCTCTCTTTGAAATAAAGGTTATCAGATGGCAGATATTTGTCCTCCAATCTTTCTTTCATCACGTCCAATAGGGTGATAAGAGGGCGGCCCATATTTTCATTGTGGTCATCAATATTTTTCCACCAAATTCTAACAGGACCTTTCAACTTCATCTTGACAAAGGTTACATGTTCGAAAATCAAATTAACCAAAAAAATCAATGCCCGAGAATCAAATTAATTAAAAAAAACCAGCAACCTCTAATTTGACTTTCTTGGTGAGGTCATCTTGGCATGGGGCATGTTGTACATCATTAACATCCCTTTCATCAAAGAGACGTTGAAGGAACTATTGTATTGATTCACAGAGACCAGTATTCAACTAAAGTCTCCGATTTTCTGGGACAATAGCGCTGGAAGATTCACGGTGAGGGTTGGTAGAAGCCTTACTGGGTTTATCAACAATGGTTTCTAAGGCATGCACCCATGCAGTTGTCACGCTGACTATCGGTGAGTCTACCGCGATAACTTTGACCAGTGCGGGTAGCCATGGGTGAGCAGCTTTTCCTTTTCCTAGTAGTCCAGGTTCGGGTCTATCCTAAACCTAAACTCGGGCCCAATCATTGAGATGAGCACGTGTAGTGAGTCGGGTCTCTTCGTTTGGTTTTGCCTCGAACAATGCGCAGAGAAGAATAAAAGAAAGAAAGGGTCTTTCTCACTTGTTATTTGAACTTTCCACATAGGAAGAGGAGATTGAAGGGCCTCGATGCTACTACTGGTCTGCGATGATGGCAGGTGCTGCAATGACAGGGTCTCGACAAGCTTTGGCGAAGATGATGATAATAGGATGAAAGGCTCCAATGACGTGATTCAACGATTGATGGAGACGTTGGAGCTATGGAGGTGTGCTGATCTTATGGTGCCAGGTACTATTCTTGACTCAACCTTGTCCTCTTCTTTCTGTTTCTTCTTCTCTCTTCTCCCACTTCTTTTTTGCTGGGCTGGGATAGAGGGTTCCAAAGTCAAAGTGGGTTCTGGTGGGTTGTGGCCTTGGTGGAAGGGTTTGGATGCCAGGACTCTATCGGAACGGTTGGTGATATGGGAGTGGGTTAGGATTTGAGCTTAGGTTAGGGGTAATTGGGGTTTTAGGGTTTCGGAAAGGAATTGGGTGGTGATGGTGTTTTGGTTGGAAACGAGGATGCGTCTTGTGATGGAGGAGGAGGGAGGGGGATGTTGTGTGGTTAGGTGGTGACAATGGGGATGGGGTTCAGGATTTGGCAAAAGTGATGGGTTTTGTTTGGGATCTGGGTTTCACGTTAGATGGTATCAATGGGGTTTAGAGGGTTTTCAGTTGAGGGTAGGGATTTCTTGAATTGGGTTACGGAATAGGAGAAGGGAGAAGGTATGGAATCTGGAAGGGACAGTCATTCTTCCAGCGATCGAAATTCAGCTCTAATACCAAATTGGCACAGCCCCACATCCTCGATCGAAAAATAGATCAATCTCCAATGGGATTGATCGAATCCAAAGATGGGTTCCAACACTAGGGCACACTCAAAATCATAAAACACCATCATTGAAGAAAACTCAAATAAATCTTTTTGATTAATTGAAAATAGCATAAGCAATTACAAGATTTATAGGAGTGAATCATTCCTTGGCAAACAAGACTTTCTAATCAAAAATAGGAAACTAGCTAATCCTATTTAAACTATGAATAAAAATTAGAAAGTCTCTAACCGAATGAAAATAGATGTAGGGATAAATTTAATCTCCCATAGTAGCTCTCGGTCACAATTAGACCTATGGGTCGAACCCAATGCACCGGGTTGACCTATGGTCAACAAGTTGGCAGAGTTATCTTCTTGGGCCAAGTTTTGGTCCATACTGCATCAAAACCAATCCTACAAAAAAATCTTAAAAATAGAGAAAACTTCATAAAATATATCCGGGCAAATCTAGTACTAACATCAATAAGACAAATATTGAAAACCTAATGCACTCTGGAATTTAAAGGGACCCCTCACATATTAGAATGATCGAATAGAAAGGCTCATTTGACTTTTTATTTTGCTCAAAGATATGAGGATCTAATGTGTTTGGTATCTTGACAAGTCTCACATTGAAGACTAAAACTCATACCAGGGGGAAAAAAAAGGAAAGCAATAATTTCAAATTTGATAATTCATGTTTGACCTGGTTGGCCAAGGCCTCAACCTAAGCTGTATCCAAATTCAATTTGTCTTGGCACCTTCTAGACCCAAGGCCAACCAAATGTCAAATTTGGGTTGAGCCAAAAGTTGCACCTGTAAGATTTATAAGAATCTGAGATTTTTTTTTTTTTTTTTTTTTTTACGCAGGCAAGCAGCCCCATAACTTTATTATTTGTTCATTATCCAATAAGATATCTTCCATTAGTTATCCTCTAGGAAATTTCAGAAAAACTAGAATTATACAATTCAATAACTTCAGTATTAAAAAGACAAATGCAGAAATCTCATCATATATTTTACCATAGGCTCCTGTATCTTCACTGCTTAACCATATTTCTTTAACTCCTTGGGATATAACAGTTCTAACACGTTCAACCTGCAAGATGGTTTGAAGTTATACTTGGTTAAAGATGGTGAACCAGTGAAAATTTTCTCCTGCGCACAACGCTCATTTGGACTGTCCGTAATGGGGGGAACACCCCCAGCCCCCAACCAAACTCTCCTTTTCTCCACTATCCCCTCTTCAATTTCACAGGACCCGCCGTGACGTCTGGCACTGATCTGAATGGAGTGCAAAGCGTTGGAGCGCAGTAGAATATCGTTCGGTGAACCAGTTCTTACACTTTACCATTTTGGCAATATTTAAACAATACATCATGCTTGACATGTACTTACAAGACTGTTTACAGTGTAGCTCCCTAGATGCCCTCGAGCATGCTTCGTCTTGCAATAAGTGCAAGCACCTAGACAGCCAACATTAATTGGAAGAATCTCAATAAATTTGTTCTTCCTCACCTGTTGATATGAGAGAATAACAAATCTGTTAATTACAACATTGATGATGATCAAGACAACAAAAACAATAATAATAACGATGATGATGATATTATTATTATTATTAAGACTAAAATGCGTACAATTAGCTGGAAATGGCTCTTAGTTGAAAACTGCATTTACAGATGATGATTGCTGGCAAAAGTAGAATGTGTACCTTTGGAAGATCAAGTGCAGGTAGCGTCTTGCGATTTAAAAGCCGCACCTCAT
Organism: Litsea cubeba; assembly: GCA_012931725.1. Lineage (NCBI taxonomy): Eukaryota > Viridiplantae > Streptophyta > Magnoliopsida > Laurales > Lauraceae > Litsea > Litsea cubeba. The sequence continues at coordinate 49,619,759 of CM022948.1, read as the reverse complement.
GACCCTTTAAAGTCTCTTCTACTACTTCAACCACACGGTCTATTTGTTGCACCCCTATTATACTAACCCCTTCTAGCTGCTTCAAATCTCGACTTCCTTGAGGAACACATCCAGCCACCACCAGTGGTTTTCTAGCACTTTTACATTTTGATATAAGAGTCTCCATAGCAGATTGACTAGGAGATTTCACTGTACATCTGGTTTAAAGAAGAGGACTTTTAATAAAATTGACAATATAAGTAACAAACAGGTTGAAGGGCTAAATACCCAAAAACAACTGAGATTTGATCAGAACCCAAGTTTACATCTGTTCAAAATTAGGCAAGGTAATCATATTTATGATCCACCTTTTTTATAAGTTCCTTTCAAATTATTAAAAACTGTGAGAAGAGGGGGGGGGGGGGGGGGGGGGGGGGGGGGGTGGGCGCAAAGGGATCAGCACATTTTCACTACATCAAACCACAAGTTGACAACTATACACAACCACAGGGCTGTATCTGGGAAAAAGGTTATTGGAGTTCTATAAAAATAATATGCAAATAATAATTACAAAAAGAGGGAAGGAATTGCAAAAAACAAAATGTTATCAGGCAAGCTGCTGCTTCTCAAACCAAATTGGTGGCCACATTATAAGTGACCCTCAGAATATGTACAAAGCCGATGTCCATCAAAGGCAATTATATACTTCCGCTAAGAAATGGCAATCGCTTTCTTTGATCTTGATACCTCAATTTCCAAAAAATATTTTGAAACTTCCAGAACCTTTAACAAAAAATTATTTTCCCAGAAATTAATCTCCACCTCATCATTGTCGTTACAATTATATCATCCACATACACTATAAGAAATTAAGAATAGTCACCTTTCCACTATCCCTTTCTACAAATAAACTGCAACATACTTGGCGCCTTTTATATCCATATTTTAGCATATAGCTTCACTAAGCTATCAAATCAAGCTCTATGTCACTGATTAAGACCATACAATGCCTTTTCGAACAACAAACCTTTCCTTCCTGTTGTTTAAGAATAATCCAGGGGGCTAATGCAGGCTCTAGGGTTAGGGCTTGCGGGGAAGTGCCGAAGTACATGTCCGAAGACGCTTCAAAAGTCTCCGCAGAGACGATAACGAGGACGCACCTCAATGAAAAAACCCAATTTTAATTAATCAACTCTCTGAGAAATTCTTCTCTACAATGCCATATAAATAAAAAGGCATAACTTAGGGCCTAAGAAACCTAACTAAATTAGGAAACTAATCAAACTAGAATCCTATCCTAATTACAACTCTTTAAATAAAAATTAGAAACTAATTAGTGAACAAAAAAATCCTAAATCTATTTGGGCCCTACACATGTGGCTTGAGGTCCATTTGCATCATTCTCCCCGGCTTGGAAAGAACTCGCTTGTATTGTCTTTTTTCTTTCTTTATTTTCTCTTTCTTTTATCGCTTGTATTTTTAAAAGGTTATTTAGTAGTTAACGAAACCTCGTAAGAATTTTTTTGCGGTTTTAATAAGGTTTTAAAGATGAATAAAGAACATGCATTTAACTAAAGCATTTGACTGTATGTATGGTTCTTGTCTATATCTTCTTTTCTTTTTAATCAATTTTGGGCTTTTTTCTTCATTGACACTTTCTTAACTTTAAGAGATATCTGTTAAGGTGTTCAGAGAGAGATTCAGATCATATGAAAAGAGAAGTATTTTCCACACAATTGCTATTCATTGAGGAGATCGACTACAGTATGTATACACTTAGCTTGCCATATGAATGGCTACAGTCAGGGCCTAATTAAGGCCATTACAGATGTAATGAAATCAATCTAGCTACATAAGGAAAATATCATCTAGCTAGGAAAGGAAAAGTTATTATACAGTATTGACCCAATCTAACAAGATCCCACACGTGAGACACTTATGTTCATGGGCCAAGTTTGGGCTGGGCCTTATCCATTCTACACTCCCCCTCAAATTGTTGCTGGTTATGATCAAGCAACAATTTGGAAACAAGATAATCATGACGATCCCGAGGAAGTGCCTTAGTAAAAATATCAGCCAACTGATCATGAGAGGAGACATATGGCAGGTGGATGGTCTCTGAAACTACATGTTGATGGATAAAGTGACAATCAATCTCGATGTGTTTGGTGCGTTCATGGTACACAGTATTTTTAGCAATCCGGATGGCACTCGTGTTGTCAACATAGAGTGGAGTAGGGATGTTGAGAAAGACCCCAAATTCACGGAGTAACCGACGAAGCCAAACAATTTCACTGTTAGCTAATGACATAGAACAATATTCAGCCTCTGCTGAAGATTTGGATATTGTAGGTTGCTTTTTGCATTTCCATGAAATGATGGACTTTCCAAGAAACATACACCATCCTGTAGTGGATCGACGAGTATCTGAGTAACCTGACCAGTCTGCGTCTACAAATGCTTGGAGCTGTAAGGATTCCATAGAAGGGTAAAACAACCCATGATCACGAGTGCCTCTTAAGATATTGTAGAATACGATAGCTGCAACAAGATGTGGTTTGTATGGATTGCTGATGAATTGACTTACAGTCTGCACTGCATGAGAGATATCGGGCCGAGTCATAGTCAGATAGAGGAGACTCCCCACTAAATGTTGAAAGACTGTCGGATCCTCAAGCAGACATCCATCATCTTTGCTGATTTTAACATTGAGCTCAAGAGGTGTATCAAATGTTTTTGCATCACTAAGGCGAGCTAACTTGATTAAATCATCTGCATACTTGGTTTGGTTAACACAAATACCTTCCTTGCTCCTTCAGATTTCCAATCCAAGAAAATATGTCAAGGATCCAAGATCTTTCATTCGAAATGCATGCATAAGATGAATCTTGAGATCTACAATGCCTATAATATCGTTGCCACTGATTATCACATCATCAACATATATTAATAGAATTGTACAGCCACATGATGTACAATGAATGAAGAGAAAGCTGTCACTTGGACTCTGATGAAAATTTGCTTGTAAAATGGATGTGCGAAATTTGTCAAACCATGCACGAGGGGCCAGTTTAAGGCCATATAATGACCTTTTCAACTAGCAGACATGTTTTGGTGGACAAGCATACCCTAGCGGTGGGCGCATGTAAACAGTCTCCCGAAGATCACCGTATAGAAACACATTCTTCACATCCATCTGCCAAAGAGACTAATTTCGAGCAGCGGCAACACTAAGCAGGCAACGAACTGTGGTCATTTTTGCAACTGGTGCGAAGGTCTCTTCATAATCAATGACGTATTCTTGCTTAAAACCTTGAGCAACCAATCTAGCCTTGTATCTATCAAGACTCCCGTCGGATTTGACTTTAATGGAATAAACCCATTTACTTCCGATAACATAAGCATGTGCAGGAAGTGGAACCAAATCCCAAGTAGAATTAGCTTCGAGAGCGAGCAGTTCTTTTGTCATCGCATCTTCCCAACATGGTATTTTTGAGGCCTGTGAATAGGAGGTGGGAATAGAAATAGGATCTAAAGGAGTGAACAACACAGAAAAACCATATCTGTCAGGTGGAACTGAAATACGACTTGATCGTCGCAATGGAGAAGGATCTGGAGAGTCATTACCTGAAGGGGTTGGAGCCGGCAAGAGAAGTTGATTGAGAGCAGGTGCAGCAGGAGGCATATGCTTTGGATGGCGGACATAGACCTGAGTGATGGGTGGAGTAGTTCTAGATGCTGGAAACTGAGGGAGATATGAGACTTGAAGAGGATGATTTTCGGGACGGAGTAGAAAGGAACATGTTCTAAAAAGACAACATTCCGTGAAATACGGAGTCGATTATCTTTAGGATCATAACAAAGAAATTCTTTGTGTTCATCACTGTACCCAAGAAATAAACATTTAACAGCCTTAGGTGATAATTTTGTACGCTCAAGAGATGGAAGATATTCGTGTTAACCAAACCAAGGCGGCCTTATTTTCTATCACTGGATCTGATTGTGGGGCCCACATAATGATCAATGGAGCAATCAGATCTCCATAGATATGAGGGAATGGTTTTCTGCTTTCAACGAACCAAGTCCCACTCAAATCAGATCAAAATCCAATGTTTTGGATGGTTGAGATGAAAACGTATGTGAAAAACAGGAGATCCACAAAATCATTCAGAAATCCTACCTCCAGGCAGCGAAAAATTCCTGAAAAATCACCAGAATTCCTAGAATAAGCAGTTGACCATCATGGATATGATTGCTGAGAGTATCTTGATCATCGCAGGTGGGCCACCTCTGAAATGGGCTGATCGGCAGGTTGTCTATCACAATAGATAAGGTAACTTTGCTCCTTTGAAAATCAGAGATAATGTTGATCTCAAGAAGAGACAAAGTTGACGCCAGGAGCTTATTTTCCAAGCTTTGATACCATGTTAAGGTGTTTAGAGGGAGATTCGGATCATATGAAAAGAGAAATATTTTTCACACAATTGTTATTCATTGAGGAGATCGACTACAGTATGTATACACTTAGCTTGCCATATGAATGGCTACAGTCAGGGCCTAATTAAGGCCATTACAAATGTAATGAAATCAATCTAGCTACATAAGGAAAATATCATCTAGCTAAGAAAGGAAAAGTTATTATACAGTATTGACCCAATCTAACAAAATCCCACACGTGAGACACTTATGTTCATGGGCCAAGTTTGGGCTGGGCCTTATCCATTCTACAATATCCTACTGTATAAGATTGATGGTTTGGATTTTATTTTATTTTTATATTTTGATTTAAAGATAATAAAATATATATATTGATACTTTAAACTTACTTAACTATTTACACATCATTTATTTCATATATATATATATATATATGTCATGATGTTCTTGATATGATTGTATGATAGACTTACTTGTTATTCTATTTATACTACAATAAATGGGAAAATGGATGGCTATGAATAATTACTTTTTTCTTTTTTTTTAATTTTTAATTATTTTTCATTTTTATTAGAAAAATAAAAAAATCCTACGATTCGCGATTCGATTCAATCAATTCGATTCATGGGTATGAAACAATCGGCGATACGATTCTGATTTTGACAACTATGCGTGCTGAAACTTTTAATCAACAAGAAGATTAAATAAAAACATAAAAGATAAAGAAGTACAAGCGATCATGGTTTTAGAGAAGGAGAAACAATTTGGGGAGAACCATGAGGACTGGTCACCCAACCTTAATTATGACCAGCCATAACACTTTATTATAAATAGTCACAATTTCACATATTAAAAAAATAATTCATTTTCACCATAGTTTTCATAATCACAACTTAGTCCACAATTACTAGAAGCTGACATGTAATTCCCTAGTTGTTTCTCAATAGAGGGGAAAAAACACTATATCTCTACTCCTTGACGAGTCGTCTACCTTTGATGATGATCTCGTATCCCAGTTGATGTATTCTAAATTGCATAAAATATGCACAATATGTCCAACAGATGCAAGATATATGAGAAAAGAGAAAAAGGAGGGAGAAAAAGGAGAGGAAGAAGAGAGCTTTTAGAGGAACTTATGAAGAACTGCTGCATTAGGACCAGGTGCCAAGTCCCTTACTTTTATATTAATGAAATCCTTACAATTCACAGAAAAACCCCTTATGTTTCCAGAAAGTAGAAACGGTCCTTGGATTTTAATTACAAATAAGTCCCTAATATAATCATTCAAAAAAGAAAAAAAGGGGGTCCCTATATATGTCAGAAAATGTGCAACTTCACCATTCAAAAATAAAATAAAAAAATAAAAAAAAGTGCAACTTCCCATGCACTTCCCATGTTTTAAATTCCTAATCAGACAAATTCTGAAGCATAAGGAATTCACCTTCAAAAGGCATTCTTATTTTTCTACTACAATGTGAAAAACATGGAAGCATGTAGGGAGTTTGTTCAGCATATGCATGAAAAAGAGGGGGTAAGGAAAGAACATCAATACGTATTAATCAGCCATAAGTCTGCTCCCTCAGGATCATCAGTCAATGCATATCCAAATGCTGAAAGCTGACCAGCCATATATTCACTATCACTCTGTCAAACAATACACACAAAGAATCAGAATTCCCTAGGAATAAAAAAAAAATTCCTTAAAATAAATAAAAAAAAGCAATGATAAAATCAAATAAGTCAAAATGTCTAGGAAAACAAATGGTTAGCCAAAGTTTAATAATAATTGCATAACTGATGAAAATTCTCAAGGGGTTGCATTTTTTTAAACAATTAGATACAGAAATCTGATCTGAGAAAACAGTTTTTTCAATTGCAGTTTTGAGTGTTCTGGTGTCACCATACAAGGATGCACAACCATTCAAAAAAGAAGTACAAGGATGCACTGTCTGGACTTTTTAACCTTGATTCTACTTTGGTATGGACATTGACCAGATCTTCTGTTTGGGCATGTTCTGGCTTGCTGAGACCTCTTAAGGTTACTGTTGGATCTTCAGCCATTTTTGGTGATTGATATTATATTCTGCAGAATGATATTCACTGGTGATTCATGGTCTAATCTTCTGGAAGTAGGGTGCAGCATAGGTACTGTCAATTAGGAGTCTCTTCTAAACATTATGGTGGTAAAACTGACATTTTCCAGTCAAATTTGATGTTAAAAATTACTTGTGCTCAACGAAAGGAGGAGTAGGTTAGGACTGTAAGGTTTGGAACAAAGCAATGAAAAAATGTCCACAGAATCCACCAAGGAGACAGTAAAATTGACATGTCAAAAGTTGGATTTTGATTTATATTGAACCTCACTCTAACTCTTTAACCTTATAGGATATGTGGGATTACTCGTGTAGAGCTTATCGTCAGAAAGATGATGCCCGTGTTGACTTGAATAAAAGATAGAGTATTATCATCAGGTTGAGAAAATAATTCAAGGACATTGCTTGGGGACATTTATGCTATAGTTTCGGATGAGTCCCTTAGTACTTCTCAGAAAGTGCATGCTATAGTAGCATTGTTCTCTCTTTTTATTTAATAAATTTTTTTAATTACCGAGCAATGACCAAAAGGTTCTAGTGAAGCACAACGATGTCAAAGAAAGGTGGGGCTAATATTTTAGCATACTTTTAAATGAAGACTATATAGGAGATATAAGAACAAAAGAGGATCCTTTAGTAGCAAAGCATACTTTATTTCGTAGAATTAGGGCGGTGGAAGTGAGGAAAGTATTAAAAAAAATGAAGACGGGAAAGGCTATATGGGCCCGGATGACATCCCGATTGAGGCTTGGAAATGCTTAGGAGAAGTTGGGGAGATTTTGCTAACTAGATTTTTCAATAAGATATTAATGACAATGAAAATGTCGGATAAATGAAGAAGTGTTGTAGTACCTATATATGAGAATAAGGGAGATATACAAAACTGCAACAACTATCGTGGAATTAAACTTATGAGTCATACTATGAAGCTATGGGAGAGAGTAATGGAGCAAAAACTTAGACAGAAGACTAAGATCTCTGAAAATCAATTTGGTCTTATGCCAGGGAGGTCAACAATGGAAGCCAAGCTATCTTCTCACTTAGGTAATTAATGAAAAAATATCGAGCAAAGAGGAAAAATCTGCATATGATCTTCATCGATCTACAAAAAGCCTACGATAGGGTGTACCTAGAGGAATTAATTTGGTGGGTTTTAAATAAAAGGAATGTTCCACAAGGTTATATTGAAATTATTAAAGACATTTATGAAAGAGCAGTAACGAGTGTGAGAACTACTAGTGGAGAGATAGGGGAGTTCCCAGTTACCATAGGTTTGCATCAGGGGTCAGCCCTAAGTCCCTATCTCTTTGCACTGCTTATGGATGAGTTAATTGTTCATATTCAAGAAGAGGTAGCTCGGTGCATGTTATTTGTAGATGATATTGTATGGGTAGATGAATCAAAAAGTGGTGTGAATGCAAAACTCGAGAGATGGCGGGAGGCTTTAAAATCCAAATGCTTTAGAATAAGCCGTACAAAGACAGAATATATGGATTGCAACTTCAGTGGGTATACAGAAAGAACTGAAACTACTGTGAGAATTGAAGACCATGAGATACCACAAAGTGATTCTTTCCGCTACCTTGGTTCTATAATTAGTAACAATGGGGAGATTGATGAAGATGTCGAACATAGGATAAAAGCGGGATGGTTGAAGTAGAGACTTGCTTCTGGATTGCTCTATGACCGACGAATGCCTACAAGATTGAAGGAAAAGTTTTACAGGATAGTAATTAGATCAGCTATCACCTATGGAGCAGAATGTTGGGCAATTAAGAAATAAAATGTGCACAAAATGGATGTAGCGGAGATGAGAATGTTGAGGTGGATGTGTGATAAAACTAGGAAAGATAAAATTAGAAATGAGCGCTTTCGAGAGTATTTAGGGGTAGCAACAATAGGGGATAAAATTAGAGAAACCAGTTTGAGATTGTTTGAGTATGTTCAACGTAGGCCGGTAAGGAAAAGTTTGGCCATGAAGGTTGATGGCCCACCAACGAGAAGGGGTAGTCCAAAGAGAATGTGGATGGAGGTGGTAAAAACGGATATGAAGAGGTGTGACTTATCGGAGAATTTGGCTCAAGATAGATCGGAATGGAGAAACAAAATTCGTGTAGCCGACCCCAACATAGTTGGCACAAGGCTTTAATGATGATGATGATGAAAAAATTTTAATTACCAACTCAAATGTATTTATATTTTACTGCACCAAGGTGGAGATTGGTGGAGAACAGCGTCTTACCCCAGTGGTAAGACGCCGCAATTCTCACCGAGGTGACCAGGTTCTCCCATGCATGTGCGAGTCCGTATTATCTCACATGTGTGGGTTAGTCCTCCTTGCATGTGTGATATCCAATTACCTCGCAAGTGTGAGTTGTCCACCCTTCGCAAGTGCGAGTTCCTATTACCTCGCATGTGCAAGTCTCTCGGGACCCAACCCCTTAGCTGGAATACCAAAAAAAAAAAGGTAGAGATTGGTGGACATATGCCTTGGATCTTTCCAAGGAATGCAATGCAGATTAGTTTTCTATTGTGTGTTTCCTTTTAATTGAAACTCTCTTATGATCATTGGTCTGTTTTATTTTTGGAAATAATTTATCTAGCTAAAATATTATGTCCATGTCATCAACTGCATGGAAGAGGAAGGCCTTTCTTGAAAGGGTTTTTGAGAGGGAGTCGAGAGTAAGAGTCAATAAGACATGGTTTTCTTTCTAAAAGAATGATTATCATGTGATACAATTTGAGAGGTTTTGATACAGGCCAGACCATGGGTTGGCCAACCCATTGGGCCCGGTCCACAGTCCCACGGGAAATCTATTTAATTAGAAGTTTAAGTTGTTTGGGAGTCTTAATTAAGTATTTTTTTTAATTTATTTAGAAGTAATTAAATTAGGAGTTTTATTTTAGTTGGATTGTTAAGCAAGTTTAGTGGTTTAGTTTCCTTTATTGTTTAGGAAAGTCTTAGTGGTGTCCAAGTTGTAAGGGAATGCTTATTGTCAATAACATTTAAGTAATGAGAGTTTTCTCTTCAGTTATGTGTTTCTCCTTATCATGAGTGTGCACTAGTAGCTAAATCCATCCTTAGATTCGATCAATCTTTCGGGAGATTGATCTATTCGTCAATCGTGGATCTAGGGTAGCATCAAGTTTTCTATAAATACAAAATTCATGAGTATGGAATGTGTAAAGCACATAATTTTCATTTCTTATTTTCTCTTTGATGCACTGAATCTTGTTTTGAATTGATTCTACTGGAAAGTCATCACTATCTTCACCCATTGATGTAGACATTAAAGGCAAACCACATTAATATTGTCTATATCGCGTGATGCTTGTTTGGGTTTTGTGTCTCATTGATTGACTTCTTCACATCCTTCAAGAAAACACTATCATATGAGTAAAACAGCTAAAAACTAATTCCTTTTTTTAATGGATTGGATAAAAACTCATCTATATTATACCTGAATAAAAGATGATGGATTTAGTCCTAAGAAATTGGGATCAAAGGAACCTCATACTTGAGGATATTTAAAATTGATGTCATGGTGTTCCCATTCATATTAGCTAAATAGCAATTGGTCAGTAATTTAATACTTCTCAAGGCTAAAGAGAAGTAGAGCCCCTTTCACCTTTGCTTCTCACCCTTGTCATTGTTGTAGAATTGGTCCTTTGTGCTGGTTAACTTACAACCTAATGTCCAGACTCCAGACGCACCGATGCAACATGTCAACTCTAGAGTCATATATGAATATTTTTCCAAATCACCACAATGACATACTGGTTAATTAAAAATTGATAATAGAGAAAAAGAGAGAAGCCTGCCTGGTTATGAGAGCACCCGAAAGTCTTCACATATATGGTCTGCAAAACAGAGAAGCTAATTTTAAGGATATGTGCACAGTGAGAGATCTTGTGTGGAATCATTTTTGACGATTTTAATTTTCTATACACATCACTTTTCCTCTATTCCATTGCACTCTCATTTCCATTCCATATCATTCCCAACACATGCTATAGACATAGATATGACAATCCCCTAAACACACCCAAAAACAAGAAGCAGCACTCATTCAAGTTGTATCGATCTCCATTTGACCATGCCAATTTTTGCACCAAGTTCATAATCTAAAGAGTAGGATGCAAATACTTTAAAGCCCCAAGTTACCCCTTGAACTGCTTTTGACACACATCCAACCGTTTCTATCTCACAGAGAGAGAAATACCCACATATAATTACAACCCCTAGTAGCCGTTTCTCATAGGGAGGAATTGAGGGGAATTGAAATGGTGATGGAATCGAAACCCATGGGAATGCTTCCACACAAACAAATATTATGGAAAATGGACCTGGGTGCCTGGGATGTTTGAAGTAGCAGTGAGAGTGGCGTCGATGATGCGGGCTTTTGGCTTCTTGGGCTTCATTCCAACGGCTGATAAGGGAAGGCGAAAGCCCGGTGGAGCTCCGCTCGCACTTACAACGTCTTCGATGTCTTCCATTCCTCTTTTGCTTTTGCTTTGGTGATGCTAGAAAGTGAACTGAAATCGATCACGAAACCTCGGGGTCGGCAGCTGCTTCGTCCGGCGATGACAAGCAGTGAGGAGGAACGTTTCAGTCCTCGGCTTTCAATCAGTTTTTAGGTTTAGAGGTTTGGAAACTGGAGTTAGGGTAGATACAAGAGTGAGAGAGAGAAGCACCGTTTGGGCCTATTGATGCAGTGGGCCTGGAACCTCAGATGGGCTAAGATTCGCCGGATTTGCCCCAAGCTACAAGTCGCATACTTTCCCAATTCCAAGTCCCAAGGCCCATTGTTCACTATTCACGAACCTAGCTAGCTAGAACACTAGACTAGAAGGGTGACATGTGAATTCCTAACCACTCTTTTATATGGGACATCTACTGTGTATAAATAGAAGTGGCCTCCCTAGCTCGCAACTATCCTAAGAATTGAGTGATAAGAGTTTTATTGTGAAGCTTGGCTCGAGTGTCTCGAGGTTGAGTGAGTTAAGCTGACTTGTGTGACAAGCATCTTTATAGTACGTACGGGTGCTGCACAAGTAAATGTATCTCATTTTATTAATTCCATGATAAACAATTAAGGGGCATGGAAATCTTTTTTTTTTTTTTTCCTTCCAAAAAGATGATTTTGTATGGGAAGCAACAAACCAAACAACCCATATGCATAAGTGATTTTTACGCATTACTTCGCTATAAATATGAACTTCACAAATTTATAGGAAAAGAACTGAAGATGCCACTAGAATCGGTTTACCCCAGTCCTTATAATTATTTTGGCAGCGTTATCCTCATCTCATGATATCATGGGTCATGATATTATGGTATTCAATTTCTTCTCTTACTGCAAATACATTTCCAAATTTCCTAATGAATAATTGAGACCTGGCAGATCATTAATTATTTTTTTCAAATTTATGGAAAAATCCATAATTATCAAGGGATACATCGATAACTTTAACAACACAATGTCCTAAACAATGAGGTAAACTTAATTTTCCTCTCACCACAAAAAGACTTTTGGGATGCAAATTCTACAATCCTTAATTAAAAGTTGGGACCTAGTAGATCCTTTTTCTTTTTTTACCAAATTCATGGGAACGGCAATTCTTTTGAGGGGATGAACCTATTATATAATTAGATATATATATATATATCAATAACTTCAATAGTGTCGTATATCTTCAACAATGAGGGAACTTGATTTTTTTCTCTCGCCACAAATTTATTTTCCACGGTGAAGTCCAAACATGACTTGCAACCGTCAATCTGAACGAGTCTCTACAATCTCCTAAGAAGTCATATCTCCTTTTCTTTCTTCTTATTGTATCTGTATTTTTTAAAGAGACAAAAAATCATAAGTCTTGTCTTTTTTTATGAGAATTGTAAATCGCCTTTCACGGCACCAAAAAACCGCCTATCACAGCAAACATGAAATCGTTTTTCACGGCAAAAACACCGCCTTTTTATGACAATAAAATAAAATTCGCCTTTCATGGCATCCAAAATTTAAATTGTGTCTCTTTTTTAACACATGCAATAAGAGTTAGAAAAAAGTTTATTTTCTTTTTTGCATGAAAAGGTTGATATACGGATCACCACTTGTTGTTTTCAAGTAGATTAGAAAATTGGCACACCCTTACACAAAAGAAAACAAGAATGTTCGCTTGTCTCCGGTCACGAAAGGGTTGGACCCCACGGATTCTCACATCCATTGATCTTGGTAGTCCCGAAACGATCCGCGAACACATAACTTTTTTTGTCTTGACCGAGCAATCTTTAGTCTTTCCCTAACCTTTTGAACCTTCTCAGCAGTGTCTGCAATGATGGTGGATCCATGGAAGGTTCATGTGCCGACTTATTCCCAATACACGGGCGTCCTGCAACTACGACCATAAAGCGCTTCAAATGGCGGCATCCGAATCGTTGAATGATAGCTATTGTTATATGCAAACTCACATAGTGCTATATGTTCATCCCACTCTCCACAAAAATCGAGAACGCTGGCACGAAGCATGTCTTCTGAGGTTTGAATGGTGCGTTCGGACTATCCATCAGTCTGCGGATCATAAGCAGTGCTGCAACTAAGTTTGGTACCCATTGACTGCCGAAATGACTTTCAAAACGAAGAGACATATCTAATATCTAGATCCGAGACTATAGATAATGGTGTACCATATAATCTCGTTATTTCCTTCACAAAAATCTTAGCAATTTCATTGAACTTCATACCCTTCTTGAATGGAACAAAATGAGCTGACTTCATCAAACGATCAACTAAATCAACTATCACCCATATTGTATTGTTCTTCTTGCTTGTCACCGGTAATCCCGAAACAAAATCCATAGAGATGTGTTCCCATTTCCATTAAGGGATATTCAAAGGATGTAATAAACCCGGAGGCTTCCTATGTTGAAACTTGACACGCTGGCAGGTATAACATTTAGACACATATTATGCAATCTCTCTTCATGTTATTCCACCAAAACCTACCCTTAAGATTTTTGTACATTTTAGTACTCCCAGGATGCATAGCATATCTTGCATCATGAGCATCAGTCATGATTGCTACCTCCATATTCTTTATTGCCAGAACACAACCTATCCTAGAAGTACAAAATTCCATCCACCAAACAAAAGTTAGGTTTATCTGCAATGTGATCTCGAATTCTAACCAATTCTGGATCAGTAAATTGTTCATCTTTGATTTGCTGGATTAGAGTTGGTTCAAAAACTGACATAGCTGCAAGTGCTTCCTTGTCGCTGATAAGATTTACTGTCACATCTAAGTCCTTGAATTCTTCCAATAAAAACCACTTACCTCTTACCACTTATAACTGCTAGGTTAGATGATTTTTTACTTAATGCATCAGTCACTACATTTCCTTTCCCTGGTATGTACTTAATTGGAAAGTCCTTAATGAATTCTAACCAACAACCCTGCCTCATATTAATATCTTGCTACGAGAATAAGTACTGAAGACTGCGATGATCAGAATGTACCAGAAATTGCTCTCCAAAAAGATAATGTCTCCATAATCTCAAAGCAAATACTATAGCTGCCAATTCCAAATCGTGCTTGGCATAGTTCCTTTCATGATCCTTCAACTAACGAGACCCATAAGCAATCACCTTACCATTCTGTTGGGATTGGTGTATGCCCTAAAGCCCACTAGCTGCACTCTCATCTTTTGTTACTGGATATTTACTGGTTATTTAATGGAACGACTCTTTTCTACTTAAACATGTATATATGTATGGTTGTGTAAGGCCCATTGTTTCTAGTAAATGAATTAGGTGTGTAGTGTCTACACACAGATAGGTCTAATTCATGGACACTGGAAACAACATATTTGTTCATAACTGAGAGATAGAGCTGGGCACTTCATCTTGGTATAAGTTATAATGAGAGACTCTCCTGTATTCAGGGTGACTTACCTAAGTCATGGGAGGGCTTTCCCGGATTTATCTCATTAGTGCATATGCAATGCATTGAACAGGACCATGGTATGTGTGATCTCTAAAAAAGTACTATCACCGAGAGAGATCAAGTCACCTCATGCTACTGAGTGACCAGTGCTCTTAATCTTGAGCATTTGTGGATGAACTGACGAAGTCAAGTTCTTGTGCTTTAATTCACTATGGGTGAGATTCTTTTCATGGGTCAACAGCTCTATGCTTTGGGTACTCGGACTTGATCAGTTGGGACGTGCAGATGCAATAAAGAATCTATGCCATCTGATGATGGAATGATCATCCCCTTAAAATTATCCGATTAATCATCAAAATCTAAGATCTTAGTATATGGATGTTCCATATGGATATTGAACTTGTGGGTCGCTCCCTGGACCAAGAGAATGATATCCGGATGATGATTATGTTAAGGATATGAAGTTCTAAGGTTTAGATGTAATCGAGAAGGTTGATAGTACATGTGATAACCTGACTCGATTATGGATGTTACATAGAGGGGCATTCAGGTCATTACACTTAGTAGGTCGAAGACAACTGTCATTTTATGACGAGCTTATTATATTATATATTTGTCCTTGGAGTTCAACCATAACTCTTTAGTGGAATGAGTTAAGGTTAAAATGGTCTGTATGTTGCTATGGGTTTAGCATGGACATTTTGGTCATTTTGGGAGCCAATGGCAAATATGTCTTTTGGTCCCTTCTCTAGTCACTTTCCAAGATTGGCATGGTTTCCTAAAATGTTTAGATGACATTTGGATGAATTATTTTAGTGGAAAAATAATTTTGAGTTTAAATTCAAATAGGCCTTTGATGGCATACATGAATTTAATTCTAGATAAATTGTTTGTGGGCCATGGTGTGCATAATGGGAATTCCATAATGGGAATTCCATGAGTAAGGTTTCCAATTTTGAGTAGGTCTCTCTATTTGGATAGTTGGACTCCTCTTTGGATTAGTTTTCCTATAAGAAAGTTTCCTTTTTGGATTAGAAACTGAAATTAGTAAGTGTTGTACAATTAGGATTACTAATTGCTAAAGTTTTTGGATTGTTCCTTTAGTCTCCTTTTCTAATTGGAGTGTTTCTTAAAGGAAATAAATCTTTCCTTTTAGGACATCTATGAGAATTAGAAGAGATAGCTTTTTAGGAAAGCCATCACAAAGTTTCTATAAAAGGAGACATCTCCCCCTTTGGACGTCCATCCCTATGCAAGACCCCATTCCACACGTCCAGCCCTTTGATGCTTCCTTCTTCATTGAAGAAAGCTTAAGGTCTGAGATTTTTCCTTAGAAAAATAGTTCTCAATTCCTAGATTAAGATCCCACCATCTTAGCCAATCAGATTTGGAAGTGAGATAGAGAAGAAGATCAAAGGCAATACTACTGCAGAAAATTCCAGCAACTTGTTTGCTAATTGCAAGTCTGAGTTCGGCCCTTTGGATCTATTTTTCCAGAGATTTGAAGTCTACAAATCTTCAAGGTAATAGTCTTCTTCATTCTCCTTTAATTATACACTTGTTGGTCATGAATTCATGGAGTTATTAAGCGATCACTATGGCTGATTTATGCTGCCCAAATCAGATTTTTTAAAAATCTGTCATGTTACAAATTAGCCATGAACGTCTTCCGCTAGTGATGTTCAGATCTGAATCGCAGTTTCTTTCACATTCTGCATAAGTACACACCCCAAGCCAACTCTAGATGCATCAGAGTATATTACAACACCTCCACTACCTTCATGTAAGGAAAATATCGAGGCGGTGATCAACTGTTAGGGATTTTGTGTATTGCAATTTGATGGATGCATTATCATTTTATTCATCTCATGAATTTTCACACATGTATTGATTTAGAATATCTTGAAATCTTAATTTTCACTTGCATGGTTTTAAAACTTGCAAAATTCATGTTTCATGCATATTTGTTTTTTAAACTTGGATGCATTTAGTTTGAAAATATAATTTTTATAAATCAAGCTAGCCAATGTTTTAAGAGTTTCAAATCAAATTTGGCTTTTTTTTTTGTTTCATGATTTTAAAACACTTAGATTGATTTAAATCATATTTCCATGCTTGATTCCATAGCCTAAAGTGCCAACAAGAAAATCTCTTTAAAATATACATTTTTTGGGGGAAAACAAGACTTTTACTGGCGGCCAATACATCACTTTTAACGGCGCCTGAAACCGCCGCTAAAAGAATATCTTCAAGAAAAATATGGCCGTTGGAAGGACTTACAACGGCGGCTGATATACACTTTTACCGGCGACCCCAGCCCCCGCTAAAAGCATATTTTACTAGGTTGGCAACCTTTTTTGCTATAAAAAGGGGCTTTTTCTTTGGGAAAAGGAGTTGAACTTTTGAAGAGCTTTGAGGCCAAGGAAGGGGGATGTTTTAAGAGCATTAGTGAAGGGATTATGGGGTTATTCCATTGATTCAATCTTGGACTATTCTCTAATGGACCATTCTCTAATGGGTATGCTCCATTTTCTTTAATTATATCATGCTTTGTTTTAATTATTGGTAAATGAATTTTAGCATGATAACTATGATGTGTCGAATCCTTTATCATATTTAATCTTGGATTTATTTATGTTGGATTCTTTACCTTAATTCAAACCAAGTTTGTTTTAAAAACTTTATTAATCATGCTTTGCCAAAATCTTTGATTTCTTTTATATATAGCATGATTCATTTACTTGGTTGAATCCTCATTATTTGTTTTCAATCACTTTAGAACATTACTTAAACTAGTTTGTTTTGAAAAGAACTATGCACATGCATCACATGTTTAGTTAAATAGTTTCGTACAACTTGTGAGCTTTTGATTTTCATATCATCAACAAGTTAGTTTTTATACATGTGATTTGCATTTCTTTTCAATCAAATTTTTTATGTGCCTTGAACTTTTAAATGCATTAAGCATATATTGATTGGACTTATTTTTAAACTTGATTGAAGTATTCACACACACAACATGAGCATTCATATTTGCATTTCATAGTGTTTGTGTGAGTTGATTTTACACTTTCCGATCTGCCTAATTAAAAGGCAATTTTATTGAGCTTAATTGTATCTCTTAGAGTGTTTTGTGAAGATACTCCTTGAGAGAAAATCTATTTATGTAAAGGTTATTGCTTAGCCTAAGAAAAACATTGTGTAAAGGTTATTGCTTAGCCTAGAAAAGCATCTTATATAGGTTATTGTTAAGCCTAGAAAAATAATATTATAGAGGTTATTGCTTAGCCTATTGAAAAGCATACATAGTGGAAATCTGGTGGGGTGTAGGTACACAAGCCGGTAGTGGACGTAGGCATTGAGGCCGAACCACTATAAATCATTGTGTTATGTTGTGTGCTTTGTGGTGATTCTTTTCATTAGCTTCCGCACTTCAGTTCTATATCATCACTTATGACTAGTTATTTTAAAGAAGTTAAAATTTGTCATAATTGGTCACCAATTCATAGCTCACCCTATTCACCCTCCTCTAGGGTTCGGATCCCGGACTTTCATCAACTTCTCCTTTAGGGTCTGAAAGCTTGCTTCACATTCATCATTCCATACGAATGGCACTTCTTTCTGAGTTAGCCTTGTCAACGGAGCTGAGATTTTTGAAAAGTCCTTTACAAAGCGACGGTAGTATCCTGTAAATACTAGAAGACTCCGTGTCTCTGCCACTGTCTTAAGACTCTGCCAATTTGTAACCACTCTACATTCGTTGGGTCAACTACCAAACCATCATGGGTAATAATGTGTCCCAAGAATGCCACCTACTCTAGCCAAAATTCACACTTCTCTAACTTGGCGTACAATTAATGAATTCTCAAAAGCTGAAGTGATGTTCTGAGATGACCTGCATGCTCCTCTATGACTTAGAATAAACGAAGATGTCATCTATGAAAACCACAGTGAATTGATCCAATTAGGGAGCGAATATTCTATTCATCAAAGCCATAAATACAACATGTGCATTTGTTAGGCCAAAAGGCATCATAAGAAAATGATAATGGCCATACCTTGTCCGGAAAGCTGTTTTCCGAATGTCTTGCTCTCAGACTCTCTACTGATGATATCCAAATCTAAGGTCAATCTTGGAAAAGTACGCTGCACCCTGAAGCTGATCAAATAATTCATTTATATACAGCAGTGAATATCTGTTTTTGATTGCCACCTGATTGATCTGTCGGTACTCTATGCACATTCGAAGGGTGCCATCTTTCTTCCTTACAAACAATACTGGAGCTCCTCACAATGATACATTAGGTCATATAAACCCCTTGTCTAACAACTCTTGTAGATGTTTCTTCAATTCTCAGAGTTTTGCTGAGGGCATTATATACGGTGCCTTGGATATTGGAGAAGTACCTGTCACTGGATCAATGGGAAAATCTACTTCCCTAGACGGAGGTAACCCTGGAATCTCATCCAAGAATACATCCGGAAATTCACGTACCACTGAGATTCTTCTAACTTTTTAGGTGGTTTCTTCTCGATGATAAAGGCAAAGTAACCTTTGCAACCATTCTCTAGTAACTTCTCAGCATCTAGTGCCAAAACTAATCCGATGTTGGACTTCTTCCCTCGTACACCCTCAAATATCACATTCGAATTAGACTCCTCTACCTTGAAGTTGATGGTCATGTGGAAACAATCCACGCAAGCCCTATATTTTGCAAGCTAGTATATCCCAAGGATGACATTGAAGTAGTGCATCCCCAAGATTATTAAATCCACTGGCATTTGCAATTTGCCTATCTGAACACTACATTTAGGGTAGTAGTTCTCACAAACCACTCTCTTGCACAGATAAGTAGTCACCATCAATATATAGGGTAGTAACTTGGGTGGTTGCTGAAGTTCGCATGCATAATGAGGTGCTACAAATGAATGTGTAGACCCCGAATCAAACAAGGTCCTAACACTTCTATCACATATCAGAACCGTACCTTCAACAAAATTGTCGGCTGCCTCTCCTTGCTATGGTCCACTGCATAGATTCTCCCTGCTTGCGTGGTCACTGTCTGGGCCGTTGATGCTGTTGTCCTTGCCTTCCTTATGGTTGCCATTGTCTGACAGGTGCTACTAATAGTACTAATCACTATGGTGGGGCTGGAACTGCTGCCCTAGCTTGCTGAGGACGTGGTTGTTGAGGGGCCTTGTTACCCCATATGTCTCTCGGGCACGCAGCCAAGAGATGCTCCATAGATCCGTAAACTACACACGCCCCTACTTTCCTCTAACACTTCTCTGTTCGGTGTCCTTTGCCACATGTGTCACATTTTGGTACACCAGAACCAATCACCACACCCTTTTGTCTTTTCTGCTGACAGCCTTTACTGAAATGAGATGAACTCCTCTTAGGGTTAATGGCCCTTTTCTTGATAGCTAGTTCTTCAGCGGTGTAAGCACTATCAACCGCGTCATCGAAGGTTTTAGGTCTCTTGCATGCCACCACGTGTTCCTCATATAGCGGACAAACCTCTTCACTTTCTTCTTTTCGGTATCTACCATATCTTCAGCGAACTTCGACAGTTGGAGAAAATCGTGCACATGAGCGGCTACTAACATTTGATTTTGCTTTAAGGCTAAGAATTCTTCTTCTTTCTTTCTGTGCACATGATCCGGTATAAACTTCTTACAAAACTGTTTCTTGAAAGTCTCCCACACGGTTTCATTGGGCATTTCCTTGTAAGATTCCCTCGCACTCTTCCACCATACATTTGTAACTCTTCATAACATCGAGGTAGTAAGTACCACACGTTGCTTGTTGGTGCATACCACTGTCTCAAAGACATCTCAATATGTTCCACCCATTCATCTGCTTGCATCGCATCTTCTTTACCATGAAACTCCACAGCTCCTACTTTCCTAAACTTTCATATAAAGCATTCAGATCCTTCTCCCTTGATTGGAAAACTATCCGAGTCCCCGTATTTGGTGATATTTGCCCTGGATTCTGAATTGGAATTTGCCCGGTTGTTAGGGTTACTATCTGAGCTTACATAGTTCCATGTCATTCATTATTCTTTGCCATCTACTCTATCAACATCATAAATCTGGCATCCATGGGTGGAGGGGGATTATTTTCTATGATGACGAAGTCTGGATTATCATTGTTGGACTCGTTGTTCCCACTTCCTGAGCTAGAAGACATTTATCTGTAAAAGGATTTCAGCATTGACCTAGAAATAACAAATCTAACCCTTGCTAAACAATAGACTAAGGGTTTAACATATCTATGTTCTTAATCGAGTCTTGCATATCCTCACCATGTTTCTAATGATTTTTAAGTATTTAAGAAAGACTTTTCATGCTCTGATACAATATTATATGTATGTCACATCCTGGTTCCAAGATTACTTGGCCAAGGGTAATCCCTAAGGTGTGACACACGTACTCCCGTGAAATCGCACCTGTCTTGGGTCAAGTACGAAATCACGAAGGATTAAATCTCTCTTTCCACATGTGAGACTTGCTTACTAACACCTGTCAATTCACAATTAATAGCGGAAGCATCTTAAATATCCCCATAGTTGGTATCATATCATGATCGGTCCAATAACCTTTCATATTTGCACAAAAGTATTTACAATTAACTTCAAAAGTAGGGATTACAAAAACACACCCTACATAGCTTACCAAAAGTATAATCCAAAAGTATAACAAGTATATCCCTCAAAAAGGTAGTCATACCACTATAATATCATCTACTCCACTCCAAAATGACCCCAAATGTAGCACAACCAACGCTCTCCAGTAGGAAGAGGACTAGATAAGGCCTTCAGTTGCTCATTCTTCTAATCCGGGAGGAACCTCCTTGGTCTTCTCCTCTCTCCTAGGTCTCCTCAGGACCAGAAACTGCACCCTCGTCTTTGACAACAAGTGATAGTATCATGAATACGATGATTCAGCAAGTATAGGCAATAATAGTTCTTCACATGTTACATCAAATTTGAATTAATAACAAATGATTAAAAAAGAGATCAATGTTATATATGATGAACTAAGCGATTGTGCATCAATGAGTAATTTTTGCTTTACGAATCAAATCAGGAATTAACTTTACTAATTGTCTACTAATTTTGTTCATCCTCTCTGATAGAGAGTGAATCATGTTGGGATGTCAACAGTGACCGAGCCAAAGTTTTCCTGGCTACTCGATTCTAGAGTTCTGGTGCTTTAGACTACTTATTGCAGTAATCTCGAATAACTAAACTGAGTTTAACCCCGTAAGGTATCATAAGGTCGAAGCTAAGTAGTGTCAGATGAACCGAATCGAATAATACATGAATATGAATAAGGTTTTCACTTATTTTATCTCTAATTGAATCGAATCATAATTACTCACATACATAATCACTCCATTGGAGTCTTGATGAGAATACTATAAACATTGTATACTAACTATGATAACGAATTTGGATTGAACTATCGAATTAGAAATAATATTGTTGGTGCAATTGATTATTCAATTAGAATTTGAGGTCAATAATGAACCCATCTCAATATGAAATATAATTGATTTAAGGAGTCAAGGTGAATAACTAGCCCATCCTAATGTATTTATCCATTGTCTCTCACCATCCAATCCAATGTAGATTTAGAAAGTCAATGTACTACTATCTTTATTTGGAGCCACAATACTTGAGTAAGTACATTAATTTCTAAAGCAACATCCATGGCGTGGTAATAGACCAATAGGATAGTTTACATGAGACAACCTTAGCCTCAAGGGCTCCCTCGTGCGGTGAACTTCTCCATTGGACATGTGTAATGGTCAGAGCGTCCATCCTATGGCCCTACAAGGTCTTCCATTCTAAATTCCTAGGATTTTGGGTTATCAGTCAACCCTTGTTTAGCCGTTGGTTAGCCGAATTCGGTTAACCGATGGCTGACCGAAGTCAATCAGTCAAGGGGAAAAGGCCTTCCCGTTATTCTAACCGAAGTGGTTTGGTTATGTTCGGTGCATTGTCGGTTAACAGAACTCATGAAGTTCAGTTAACCGAACTCCCATTCCTATATTTTCATTTCATTCTGTTTCTGGAACCGTCCCTTAACCGAACTTTCTGCGTTCATAACACAGAATTTGCCCAGTTTGACTAGATTTTTCCAACTCCTTCTATTGCCCAACTCCATTCTCCATTCCAGGTATTATGTTATTCAAAATCTGCAAAAAAATCAGCCTACTTGCTCTCCTAACCAGCCACTTCATGCATCCATTCATCAATTGCAAATTCTAACTTTCATTGCAAACCAAAATACCATCTATCCATCTCTAGTTCTACAACTAGACACAAACAAGAGGCTAATAATATATAGAAGATGAAACGAAATTAGTGGGAATCAATGGAAAATAACACACAATACAAATTATAGCTTATACTTGCCTTGAATTAGAGCTTTCCAACCCTTCTTCCTTTCCTTTAATTCAAAGACAAGAAACCCCCAAAAATTCCCATACCCTAACATGAAACAATGCCAAATCATGGATCGAATGCATGCATGTGAGGAGCATGAATCTATTTGACTCCATTACAACTAATTCTAAGGTTTAGGCTTTGAGATCCACCTTTTGGAAGTAAATGGAGAATGGTAGGGAGAGGTTCTTGTCAATCCAAAACCATGAGAAGATGGAGGAGGTGATGAGGAGTCCAAATCTAAGCTTCAATTGGACATGCATGCTTCCTTTCTTGCTAGATTTGGAGAAAGATGAAAGAATAAAGAAAAGAGAAGAGAGAAACAAAGAGTTTTATCTCAAGTCTGGGAAAATGACGATGAAGGGGATGGGTTGGTTTTTAAAGAGGAATTTTCTAGTTTATAAGAAAGTCCGATTTTCTAGCATATTTCCAATTTGAGTCAACTGCCATCTAATTTGTTTAATTAAGGTCAAATCATGAAGTGTCCAATATGAAAACTGATGTGCTTGTTGAGATATACGCAATGACGTTAATATGACATGCATATGATGTAGAGCTGAAAGATCTAGAATTATGAAAAAGTCCCCTGGCTTTACCTAACGAGTCAAACGGGTTCAAACTACCTTCCCACGACCCATGGTCTAGCCCAAAGGCCTATATAAGACTAATTTACGTTAAACTAGCTTAATTAGTAACTAACTCATAATTAAATTTAATAAATCACAATCAACTAAGACTAAGCATGATTAGTTTGGGTCGGGGTGTAACAATTTTTATACTGTGTTTGATTGTTATATGAATGATTGTTATTTATTTGTAGTTGATTCATTTCATTGATACCAATGCTTTCGCTAAGATGTTATTTTCTGGTGATATGAATCTTTCATTTAAGATATTATTTAAGATAGATGAGATAAGACTGATAATTGTGAAAGTGGGAGCATTACTTATAATAATTTATTTAAATCTGAGCTTAAAGCTTCTTGTTAGAATTAAAACTCAAATTACAATAATTTTTTTATATAAGACTATTTGATAGATATAGTCAATCAATTAGTATAAAAGAGCATAGATATTCTATTGTACGTTAGATCTCCAACAATGGGAGTAAATATATTATAGAATATTGTTAAATATATGAAAAATAACCATAATGGATAAACTCAAGAAAAGCATGAGAAAGACTTCATGAGTAATGACGATGGTTCCCAAATACAATGAAAAGTGTGACATCTGCAAAAGTAAAGAAAAACGGAAATTCTATATGCACCACCAGTTTTGATGAACACACCCACACTTAAGTTTAGTTTTAATTACCAAATTGTCCCCTAGTGAAAGGACGAAATTGCCCTTCACGATCAACCTCCTCTCCTCTTCCTTTCGTTCTTTTGCAGTGGGGGTGAGCCGTCTCTACTCTCATCTCCTATTCCTCCTCTTTTTCTTATTCTTCTTCTTCATTCTCCATTTCATCCATTGTTTCGTAACCATTCCCTCACACTCATTCATGCCCGTTGATGTTCATCTCTTTCCTCATCATCTTCTTCAACCTTTTTAAAGTATCCTTAAGTCTCATCATCTTCTTCAACCCTTGAAAGTACTCATCTCCCCGGGGCACATTGTCTACTGAAAGCAAGCATTTTCAACATGGACAAGCAACTGACAATCTACCAAGAGGAGGTATATTCTCTGACTTCGTTTCCAGCTCGTCGTTGAGTTTTCCCGCGATATGCTCGGTATTCCAGAACCGTGCAAAATCACTCTGCACGGCACATTTTAACTGTGCAATATTTTTTTGCACTGTCACAATAAACCGTGCAAAATAAACTTGCACGGTTATATGTAGCCGTGCAAAAAAATATTGTACATCTAATATTTGCCGTGCAGAGTGATTTTGCACGGTCCTGTAGGACTGTGCACTAATAAACTAATAATTTTGGGATCATATTTTCAGGAGATTGATTCAACTGGTGCAAGTCAGTGCTCTCTTGATTTTACTAATGTCTTCACCACTGAAACTATATTCAGAAGCCGAGAGGATCTAATCCAATGGACACGGGATGTCTGAAAGAAACATGGCTTGGTGATTGTAATCAAAACTTCGGATACTGGTGGAGATGGTAGGAAACCGAGAATAGTTTTATCCTGTGAGAGAAGCGGTAGTTACAGGGCTTCATCGAAGATCTACGAAAAGAAGAATCCTAACAAGGCAACGGGAACGAAGAAGTGTAATTGCCCTTTTGCTTTGAAGGGTCGAAAGTTGCCAACTGATGATGATTGGATGTTAGCAGTGGTTTGTGGGATACACAATCATCCAAACGCACAATATGTCGAGGGGCACTCGTTTGCTGGGAGGCTTTCTACGGAAGAGATTAATATTTTGATTGATATGTCTAAGAGTCTGGTGAAGCCAAGGAACATCCTTCGAACACTGTAGGAGCGGAATGTGCACAACACCACTACGATGAAGAGTATCTACAATGCTCATCAGAAGTTTAGGGTGACAGAGATGGCCGGTCGATCACAAATGCAGCAACTCATGATGCATTTGGAGAAGAACAAGTACATTGAGTATCACACTAGCAATGATGATACAGATGCAATTTTAAACCTATTTTGGGCACATCTGTCATCTATTTAGCTATTACGTGCATTTCCAGAAGTTTTGATAATGGATTCCACGTACAAGACCAATAGATATCGACTTCCATTGCTTGGGAATGTTGGTGTCACATCTACCCAACTGACGTTCTCCGTTGCCTTTGTTTACCTTGATTCAGAGAGGGAGGCCAATTATAGATGGGCCCTGGAGAGGCTTAATGATTTAATGGATGGATGCATTATGCCACGTGTGATTGTCACAGATAGAGAGTTAGCGCTCATGAATGCAATCAAAGTTGTATATCCGAATGCAACAAACTTATTATGCAGGTGGCATATATCTAGGAACATCTTGGCAAACTGTAAGAAGTTCTTTGAGACCAACGACAGATGGGATGCTTTTATCTCTTGTTGGAACATGTTGGTACTCTCTCCAACTGAAAGTGACTATATTCAACTTCTAAGTGCTTTGGAATGGAATTTTTGCTGGTATCCACATGCTGTTGATTATGTGAAGAACTCGTGGTTGAATAAGCATAAGGAGCAATTCGTGGCTGTTTGGACGGATCAGAATATGCACTGTGGCAACGGCACCACTAACAGGGCCGAGAGTGCACACGTAAAATTAAAGAGACATCTGGGTACATCGAGCTGTAGTTTTGATTCGTCCTGGCATGTTATCCATGCCCTACTTGAGTTGTTATTTACCGAAATAAAGGCTTCTTTTGAAAAGAGTTTGAACAACATGCAACATAAATTCAAACCGGCACTGTTCCGTGAATTGAGAGGATTTGTATCAAGGAATGCTTTGGATATAGTATTAAATGAGTCGATAAGAGCTGGTGATATTGTTTCAGATCCGGATGCATGTGGGTGCGTTGTACGACGGACCCATGGTTTACCATGTGCACATGAAATTGCAGAGTGTATAAGAGAAGGGTCTCATATACCATTAAAATGTGTACATCAATTTTGGCGGAAGCTCAATTTAGATCCCACTAAGATGAACGAACTGAGTTGACCATAACTTCTGAGTTCGACTTGATCGATAAGAAATTTCGGAGAAGTGATGAGGCGGGAAAAATTCAACTACTGAAAAAATTGAGAGAAATAGCTAGCCCTTCATGTACACCTCTTATTGAACCGGATATTAAATTGAATACTCACGGTCGGTCATCATCGAAGAAGAAGAAGATGGATCGGTCTACGACTAATGAACCGTCTGCATTCGAATACGCAGTAGGGGTGAAAGAGAGTGGTCCTGTTATATTAAGTAGTACACTGTAAAGAAGAAGAATGAGAAGATTAGTGTCCGTCGCACTCGATCACGTACATTTTTGTATTCTCTCCCTCAGCCTCTGGGACCTTACATCCTTAATGTTAAGGATGTCGCAGCTGATGGTAACTGTGGATTCAGAGCTATAACAGGCCTTCTTGGCATGGGCGGGGACAGTTGGAGGCAGGTTAGATTGGATTTGAGCAGCGAATTGCAGAGGTATCAACATTATTATGCATTGGTCTATGGAGGAGATGACCGTGTTGGAGAGCTGTACTACGCATTGTCTTACTTCAAAAACAATCCAGGATTTGATCTGTGGATGACAATGCCGGACATGGGTCACTTGATATCTTCGTATTATAAAGCTGGATTGGTCCTTCTTTCGTTGCAGCAATGCCTGACTTTCTTGCCTTTGATATCACCCCCGATTCCAACAAGTGATCACAAAATCATCGGGATTGGTTTCGTCAATGGAAACCATTATGTTCAGGTCTTCATGAAGCCAGAAGCACTCATGCCTCCCATTGCAACAAATTGGCATAGACACCATCATCCTGATGCAGACGGATGGCAGCTCCCATATGCAAATCGCATCGAGCAATTCAGAGACATTTTGGGAAATAGTGTAGCAACAAAAGAGTCGGTGAATCTTGACAACGATTGATTATATAAACTGGTTGTCATTTGATGTAACCATATGAATTATATAATGGAATGTTGAATGTAAGCAGCTGGATGCTCAATTTATTCTTTGGTGTTATGTATTATGTGTAAAACATGGTCTGCATGGCCAACTTGTAATGTGCAAATCATAATCTGTGCGGCCAACATGTAATGTGCATAACACATTGTGCACGGCCATTATGTGCCGTGCAGACCATGTTATGCACGGCACATAATGGCCGTGCAACATGTGTTATGCACTTTACTTGTTGGCCGTGCAGACCTATGTCCCTTTCATTCCATTTTGTTTAATCTTTCTAGTTTATGAAAGCCCATGGGACTTTTACACAAATGCAGACTATACGATCTCTGAAAATATAAAAATTCATCTATGAAAGCCATCAAAAAGTAGCCTTAAATTAATCAATTACCAAGAAAAGTACATATTTATGTAAAAGTGATTATTTACATAATTGCCGTAAAAAAGTGGCATAAAATTCACTAAGTTCCAGAAAAAAATTACAAACTGCCATTCTGTAATCATAAAATCCAAAAACACCAAGTCTTATCACGGACGCGTACGTCGTCGGTACGTCACCAGCAAGCCATCCAAGATCTCGAGCGTGGTCTGCAGTGCCTGGTAATAAAAATCAGCAGTCTGACCGGGCTGTGCAATCGTAGCACGAAGATTATCACTCGCTCGAGGGATCTGTAAGAAACCATTAAATTTGTCAATAAATAAGAGAATTATAACTTTTAAAATGGATGCATAATGTTACTTTGAAAATTCAAACGCTCACCACTCTTGGAGTCGGGTCATCTTGATCTTCATGAGGATGATAATGGGAGTGACGTTCGGGGTTCTGTACCCGAGGATGTGAAATCCTAACAAACCACTCCATGTACTCGGGTGAGCACTCCCATGCATGTTGTACTCGATGGCCATGGTGTGCTAGGGATAATACATGATCCTCCCAAGACTCCCAGTACCGATCAAGGAATTTGTAGGAGACCTTGTATTGTCCAGCTGTAGATCCCCGAGCCGCATGAAGGGGCGCGAGCGGTGCTGGTGGGATGGTCTGAACATACCCAAATTGACGAAGAACCCTCTGTGGATGGTAGGGTTCAATGACATCCAGTGCTCTCAAGCAACCACAGAAGAAAGAACTCTGTTGGAATGGATGCTGAGCCCTGGCACCGGTATACGGATCCCAAGCCACCTATGTCAAGTAATTGAAACAACTCATTAACATTCTAACAAAAAATAGAGATCATCGAAAAAACATAAAATAAATAGCAACATGTCTATTGGATGCTCACCTCACTAGGATGTAAGTCATCCTATCTCTCCCGTAACAACTTGACGTTCTCCCTTGCAATCCCGGAATCCTGACCAGGATTCCAGCAAGCCGCATGAGGCATTGCAGCCGTAAACCCCCATGATGCAGGAGGACGGGCAAATGGGAAGTGCCCGTACACCCAAGACTGCAAGAGTTAGAGATTATTAATTATACAAATTTAAATAATATATTATGAGTAGTTCAGAGATAAGCAAATGGAAACAAGAGTGATATTTCAAAGAGGTATGCACATTTACCGTGAGCAGTGTCAGATATCCAGCAATCTGTCTCACATCTGCCCTCGTAGCGGTCCCCAATTGGCGATAAAGATACGCAAGTGCGGCAGCCCCCCATGCATAATGACGGACCTGTCCCAAGTCCATCAGTAAAGATAGGTAGGCAATGGGGACTCGGGTGGACGACTTATCGGTGATGAGTGTGCAGCCTAACAGATACAGAAGATAGCCTCTAGTTGCACAATCTACCTGCTCAATAGACGACCTGGGACCCACACTACCGCACACTTGCTTGATCAATGCCATCCTCACTACCCCACCATGCACCACTTGAAGTTCAGCAGACGTAATCGCTCTATCCACGCCTAGTCCACGCTCAGGTAAATCCCATACTGGTCGATGCGTGGACAGGCAGTCCCGTTACTGGGACGCCGAGGAGAGTACCCACATCGTCTAAGGTGATCGTCATCTCACCAAATGGCATGTGGAAGGTGTTTGTCTCGAGCTGCCACCTCTCTACGAAACTGGATATCAGAGGGGCGGAGGTATATCGGTACGACAATGACTTCAGGCCTGCCAATCCAGACTCTTCTATAATCGCACGAAATCGAGGAACTTCGGTATCGGCCCCATCCCCAGGCCGAGGTATGTACCGATCCTTCAACCCTCGCCAGTGATTGA
Organism: Litsea cubeba; assembly: GCA_012931725.1. Classification (NCBI taxonomy): domain Eukaryota; kingdom Viridiplantae; phylum Streptophyta; class Magnoliopsida; order Laurales; family Lauraceae; genus Litsea; species Litsea cubeba. Next base: position 49,590,050 of record CM022948.1, on the reverse strand, counting down.
TACACTTAAGCGGCTCACGTTCCTGCACATTAAAAGTTTTAATCTTCATTAATATATGTTATTAAAGACTTCAACACATATTATTTGAAAAACAATTAATTCACAAATTAAAAAAATGCAATATTACCTCCCCGTCCCATATGGGTATGGCCACGTGCGTCTTAACACTAGGGAGGACCGATAAATCAGCCGGACCGCTGGGGATAGGACCCTCCCCCAGCCGCCGCTGGGGGAGGACTGGATGGCTGTTCCTCCTGGTCTGATGGATGATGATCCTCCCTTGCTGCCGCTGCAGCAAAAGTGGACGGCTGTGCCTCCTCCTCCTGTGAGGAATCATGCTCTGATGAATCCTCCTCAGATGAATCATCCTCTGACTCCTCTGATGAATCTGGGAGTGGACCCTGTCGCAATTTACGTCTTCGTTCAGATGCCGTTGGTCGTTGACGACCGGCAGTCGAAGTACTAGCGTGCACACCTCGGCGACGCGCCGGTCTTGTGACACCGATCTTCGTCCTAACTCTAGATGGCTCGCTAGAAGAACTAGCCCGTCCACCTATCGAAAGTGAGCTGCCACCGCGACGAGCAGGTCTTCTACGCATATTCTAATCTGTTCAAAATAAAAAACAAAAATTATTATTTAACATTGCAAATTTATTCTGCACGGCATACTATTAATGTGCAATCTCATATATGCACGGCCAATGTTAGCCGTGCATATGTAATTTGCACGGCATATCGACACCGTGCAAATAATATATGCACGGCTAACATTGGCCGTGCATATAGTGAAATGCACGGCTAACATTGGCCGTGCATATAGTGAAATGCACGGTGTCGATATGCCGTGCAAAATGAACCTGCACACTTCTGGTTTGCCGAGCACTTCGCGAACCAGAAAGAGAAAACAAATGGGAAGGGAAAAATTGGAGTTCGAAACTCCCATTTGTATCATGCATTAGGGAATCCACATACAAGTGCTGTAACAAAGTAGGTGAAAATACAACCTAAATGCATAAATTGCAACCTAAACGCATACATTACAACCTAAAAAGAAGGTGAAAATGATTGGAAAGCTTTAACGAAGAAGAAGAAGAAGATGACCTTACCTTGTTTGAACAAGAAGAAGAAGAAGAAGAAGAAGAAGGTGATGAGAGCAGTGGAGAAGATGTAGCAGGAGACGTCATGATTTTTCCACTTCCGTTAGCCATGCCAAATTTGAAAAATGAGGACGAGGAAATGGAGAAGGCGAGGGCTGGGCAGTTTGGGTATTTTGGTGGGTGGGCTCAGCAAATAGGTTTTAAACCCAAAATGGATGTGGTGAGCTCAGAATGTGGGTGTGTTCATCAAAACTTGTGGTGCATATAGAATTTCCCCAAGAAAAACTGTATGATGATAGAACAAGAAAAATAAACGAAGGGATATAAAAGAAAGAAGATATCGATTACACCCGAAGACACATTGTGTGGGGATGTCTCCCAAAACACTGAGGTTATGATAACTACGACACTAGTGTTGGCTAATTACTCCTTAGCCTTGATGGACCGGCGCATTCTACTCGCTCGGTTCTACCGAGGTCGGATGACGTGGGAGTCCGTTTGGGTCCGACTCTTTCATAACCGGAGGGGGGCAGATGTGGGCATCAACATTTCTTTTGTGTGGGTGTGCCAGATTTTTTATTTTACTTGAAATTGTAAGTGGTGATCCGGAGATCAACCTTCACAGGTAAAAAGGAAATCAACTTCTTTCAAGTTTTCCATTGCACATATATTTAAGAAAGAGACATTTTCTTGATTTGCCGTGAAAGGTGATTTTTTGGCATTTATAGCCGATTTTGGCGTTTATAGCCGATTTACAATCCTTATCAATAATGAAAGACAAGAGTTGTGATTTTTGTCTCTTTTGAAAAAAAAATACAAACTACAATGAAAAGCAAGAAAATGAGGATCTAACTTCTCAGGAGATTGTGGGGGACCCGTTCAGATTGACGGTCGTAAGCCATATGTGGACTTCCCCATCATCCATGCAGATGAGAACAGAGGATGCTATTGATTCGCTTGGCTTGGCTATAACCTCAGGTTTTTAGAGGACAGAGACCAAAAGGAGGTCCTATGTCCAATAAAAAACTAAGTAGACGGGCTGAAAGGCCACGTCTAAGCCATTGGAGGCAGAAGGAGAAGGCAAGGACCTTGGGGGGGGGGTACCCCCCAAGGGACTTTTATCACCTTGTAGCGGTGGTCGTGTTAGATATCGCGATCACTGAGAGGGGGGGGGGGGGAATCAGTGATTCTTTAATAACAGGTCCAATTTAACAACAAAAGCAAATCAAATCACACAATGACACCAGATTTAACGTGGTTCACCAAAAGGCTACGTCCACGGTTCAAAGACTGTCCGAACACCAATCCGGAACAGATCTGAATCTATTTAGTCGCACCAACGACAAAGAGCACCAACCCTTAGTTTCAGATAGCACCAACTATCTAGGAAGCACCGACTCCCTTAGGTTTCAGATAGCACCAACTATCTAGGAAGCACCTACTCCCTTTAGTTTCAGATAGCACCAACTATCTAGGAAGCACCGACTCCCTTTACAATTTATCTGCACCAACAGATAGGATCACCAAACCCCAGACACCAAGCACCAACTTGATGTTCTACAGAATAAGAATAGAAACCTTTTTCTACAACCCTTCCCCTCTACAATCTCTCTCTCTCAATCCCTTACAAATTGACAATTAAAACATAAACAGAGAGACACTTATCTTATGGACGAATCACCATCTTCATGAGCACATTCTCGTCCACACTTGCTGTAGAAACATGCAACACAACAGCACACAGCAACAGCACCTTCTTCTTTCCAAAACCCTCTCTTTTCTTCTCTCTTCTCTTCTCTTCTCTTCTGTCTTGGTGTGTCTTCTTAAAAACGAGCCTAAACATGCCTTTATATAGGTTATGGTAACCCTTAAGAGTGTTCAAAATAGGCTACAATTCGTTTAGAAAGAGTCCCAAACGAAATACTTAAGTTTCCTGAATTTTCGTGCAAAACTTCTATTTCTGCGCAACTCAGGTTTCCCGTGTGTTCTACCGGTAGAAATTGCGGTAGAACAGATGAAATTCTCATGTCCAAGCTTCTGCTAGAATTTAAGCCACTTCTACCGGTAGTACTTGCGGTTGAACTTTCAGGGCAGCCACTTCTACCGGTAGTACTTGCGGTTGACAGATGGAAATCTCAGGGTCAGCCTTTTCTACCCCTTTTCTACCCCTGTTCTACCGGTAGAAATACCGGTTGACAGATGAAATTCTGATTTCCTATACTGTTCTGTTTCAGCTCTGTTTTCTCTTTGAAGCTCTATCAACACCACACTTGTGACATTTTGTTGACAATAATTCCAACACAAGATGATACTTGAGATACTAATTTCTTCAATTCTTCATTAAACTTCTCAAGGCATCTCAAATTCCAACAATCTCCCCCTTTGGAATTGTTGGCAACACTTTTGGAACTTCAACACTTAGAACACATTAAACTAGTTGATCTTCATGAAGCTTCTTCAGAACCATAGTCTCCCCCTGTCTTTAAAAAAAATCAAGATCTCTAACACTCTTGATACCAATCTCCCCAAAGTTATCATAGCATAACTTCTTCTAACATTGCTTTCTCCTTGCTTAAGTCTTTCTCCCCCTTTGACAACAAGTCCAAAGGGACCAACGAAGGAGCGAATAGGATAGTCAAAGAATACTTTGCTCCCCCTTGCAAGCACAACTCCTAAGGATTAGGAGAGTGAGTAACTCCTAATTTTTTCCGGAGATACTCGAAGACTTCTTTTGGCAGAGGTTTTGTGAAGATATCAGCAACTTGCTCAGTAGTTGTGACATATTCCAACTTTACCTCACCATCTGCAACCTTTTCCTTGAGAAAGTGATAGCGAATTGCTACATGCTTCGTTCTAGAATGCTGAACAGGATTCTTGGAGATGTGAATTGCACTTGTGTTGTCACAGAGGATCGGCGTAGGATCCGTTGTCGGAACTCCTAGATCAGAAAGCATTTGCCGCATCCATAACACTTGTGTACAACAAGTTGCCGCTGCAATATATTCCGCTTCCGCTGTAGAAAGGGATACTGAGTCTTGTTTCTTACTATGCCATGCCACCAACCTGTCACCGAGATAGAATGCACCGCCGCTTGTACTCTTGCGATCATCTATACATCCAGCCCAATCGGCGTCAGAGTATGCAACAAGAGTGAAGGATTTGCCTTTAGGATACCAAATGCCAAGCTCCATGGTACCTTTCAGATATCGAAATATCCTTTTTACTGCTGTGAGGTGCGTCTCAGTTGGTGATGCTTGAAATCGAGCCACCATACATACTGCTTGCAGAAGATCCGGTCTTGTAGCAGTCAAATAAAGCAAGCTTCCTATCATAGAACGATAAGTGGTGTGATCAACGGACGAACCCTTATCATCTTTGCTTAGCTTTGTGTTCGTTGTCATTGGTGTGCTCACTGGCTTGCTGTCTTCCATGTTAAAACGCTTCAACATTTCCTTGATGTATTTCATCTGTGATATGAAGATACCATGTTTCAGCTGCTGAACTTGTAAACCAAGAAAGAACTTTAGTTCTCCAAGCATTGACATCTCAAATTCTTTCTTCATCTCTTCAGCGAAATTCCTGCACATTTCTTCATCGTTGCCACCAAAGATTATGTCATCGTCATAAACAATGACAACCAGCTGTTTGCTCAACTCTGTTTTGACATAAAGATTGCTATCAACCAATCCTTTTCCAAAACCGATCTTGCGGAGATATAGGTCCAGCCTTGCATACCACGCCCTTGGCGCTTGTTTCAGCCCATAAAGAGCCTTTTTCAACTTGCACACTAGGTCTGAATTTTTGCTAATAGAAAAGCCATCAGGTTGCTTAATGTAGACCTCTTCTTCAAGTAATCCATTCAAGAAGGCTGACTTTACATCCATCTGAAATACCTTGAAGGTTTTGTATGCAGCCAATGCAAGAAACATACGAATGGCTTCCAGACGAGCCACCGGTGCAAAGGTCTCTTCAAAATCTATGCCTTCAACTTGAGCATAGCCTTTACAAACCAACCTTGCTTTGTTTCGTATGACCTGACCATCTTCATTCAGCTTATTCCGAAAGACCCATTTAGTACCAATAACATTCTTATCGGTAGGTCTAGAGACTAGTTCCCATGTGGAGTTCTTCTCAATTTGCTCCAACTCCTCATGCATAGCTTTTAACCAACTTTCATCGAGACTGGCTTCAGCCACAGTCTTGGGTTCAATGGTGGACACAAGTGAGTAATTGCTAACTACACTTTGTCTTATTTTAACACCGGCCTCAGGATCTCCAATGATTTGATCCTTAGGGTGTTGCTCTACCCAAGTGCTTTTCTTTCTAGGTGTAGCATCCTCTTAGTCATCCTTTGATTTCTCAGAATCATTAGGTTTAGCTACTTCATCATCAATCTCACTCGAGTCCTCATAAACGGGACTGTCATAATGAGTTCCATTCTTGGATTCATGGTTTTCATCAATTCCAACATCGGCACTTTCTATGATTTTTCTGGTCCTTTTGTTAAGACATCTGTAAGCCTTACTAGATGAGGAATAACCCAGAAATATACCTTCATCAGCTCTTTCATCAAATTTGCCCGGATTTTGTTCAAGACGCTTGATGTAACACTTGCTACCGAAGACTCTGAAGTGCTTGACTGTTGCTTTTCGCCCAAACCATAGCTCATAAGGAGTTTTGTCTTCATGTGGCCTGATTAAGCATCGATTCTGAATGTATACAGCCGTATGGATTGCCTCCTTCCAATATTTGTCAGCTAGCTTGCTCTCAGTTAGCATTGTGCGAGCCATCTCTTGCACGGTGCGATTTTTCCATTCCACAACTCCATTTTGCTGTGGAGTTCTAGGGGCTGAATACTGTCTTTGAATGCCATGGTGCTCACAATAGTTAGTGAACTCTTCAGATGTGAATTCACCGCCTCGATCAGACCTTAAAATCTTGATACGTTTTCCAAGCATATTTTCAACCTGTGCTTTAAACACTTTAAAACGATCAAGTGCTTGATGTTTATGCTTAAGAAACAATACCCATGTCATACGAGTATAATCATCAATGCATAACATAAAATACTTATCTCCATTGGTGCTTTGAGTTCGCATCGGTCCACAGAGATCAGTGTGCACTAGCTCAAGAGGTTTCTTTGAATGATGCTCCTTTGACTTGAACATTACCCTCGTTTGCTTTCCCTTTTGACACGAATCGCAAATGGGGTTGGAAGGCTTTTCAACTGTAGACATACCTCTGACAGCCTTTGATTTGCAAATCTTTGACATGTTGTCAAAGTCTAGATGCCCAAGGCGTTTGTGCCACAACCAACTTTCCTCTGTCCGACTCATCAAGCAAGTCTTTTCAGCTCCATCTGACAATGTATAGAGATTTCCAGCAGTCCTAGATCCAGTAGCCACTGTTTTGCCGTTGCTACACTTCTTGATAGCAAAACCATTCTTAGTGAAGACAACTTCGTGGCCTTTGTCACAGATCTAGCTCACACTAAGCAAGTTGTGTCTCAGTCCAGACACATATAAGACCTCATCTGATCTAATCTTATTTGCCTTTAGCTGAACAACACCTTTTCCGCAGATTTTGGCACCATCATTGTTACCAAACTTCACTGATCCGCCTTCATAGTGTTGTAATTTGACAAATTTTTCTTTATCACCTGTCATATGGCTTGAACAACCACTATCAAGGACCCATGGTGCTGTCTTCTTTTGTGCATTGAATGCCGTTTGCACAATGAGAGATTCTTTGGAATTACCTTTCATTTTCTTTGCCCTCCATGCCTTAACTAACTTGGGTTTCTTTTCAACCTGAAATTGGTTAGCAATAGGCAACCTACAATCCCTAGCCAAGTGTCCATAATTATGACATATATAGCACTCAATTTTGTGGCTGTTTAGGATTGAAAAAGGATTCCTAGTCACAAATGGGCTGTTTCTAACATTGAATTTGCAATCAGCTCTTTTATGTCCATATCTATTACAATGATAGCAATAACCATAGAATCTGAACATTCTTCCTTTCTTAGGTGGCTGGATAAACTCCACAAACCTTTTCTTATTGACTATCTCAATACTAGGCTGAATTTGAAGCTTTGTAGCCTTGAGAGGTATGGCACTTTGTTTCATAAACAAAGAAGGTGCAGCTTTAGAGGACTCTCCGGTCTCAAATCCAATACCAAATTTATTGTGGAAGGGCTTTTGAACTTTCAGAATTTCATTGAGTTTCATTGTCCCTTCAATCGCTTGGAGTGCTTTGAGTTTTCGGCTATTTTCCAAGTTTTCAGCCTTTGCTCTAGCGATTTCAGTTTCAAGTTTCATAGCCTCTTCCTTTTTGATACTTATTTGATTTTGAAGGACTTCCACCATTCTTTTATATTCTTCAACTTGAGTTTTCAAAGCAATAATTGAACTTTCAGATTCATGAAGAAGTTTCAGATTTTTCTTACTTGTTTTTCGTTCCATGCTAAGCTCCTCAAGTGCGGCAATGAGTTCTTCTTCAAGATTGACCTCAGCCTCCTCTTCCTCTTCCGGCTCTTGCTCCTCTTCTTCTTCAACAGTAACCATGAAGAGAGCTTCAGTTGCCTCGGCTGATTCATCATCGTCTGAAGTTTCAGACGTGCTGTCATTATATTGACTGATGAAGCTTTTTGCTTTGCCCCTCTTTCTGAAATTTTTCTTCCATTTACTCTTATCAACATAAGAGTCATCATCATTATTTTCTTTCAGCGGACACTTTGCAGCAAAGTGACCAACACCGCCACAATTGAAGCATTTAAAGGGTAGCTTCCCGTTGTACTTTCCATTGCTTCCTTTCTTCAGCTTTCTAACAAATTGAGCCTCAAGCTCATCATCATCAGTATCAGAATCATGACCAGCAGTCTCTTTTCCCTTTTTCTGAACTTTGAAGGCCGCTTCTCTATCAGATGAAGACGTCTTACCTATGCGCATCTCATAGGCAGTGAGTGAACCATGCAACTCATCCATGGAAAATTCATTCAGATCCTTAGCTTCTTCTATGGCTGAGACTTTTGAATCAAACCGGGGAAGAAGAGATCTTAGAACCTTTTTGACGATGACTGGTTCTTTAATCTCCTCCCCTAGTCCACGAATGTCATTCGTGACTTCATTCACTCGTTGCAAATATGAGTCAACATTCTCGCTTTCCTCCATGCGAAGAGATTCAAATTGAGAGCGATGGGTTTGCAATTTTGCTTCTTTGATCTTCTCATCTCCTTCATGAATGCTTTTCAATTTGTCCCATATTTCCTTGGCTGTTTTGCATGCAATTACTTTGACCAGCTCGCTGTCCACAAGGCCACTAAAGAGTGCATTCTGCGCCTTAGAGTCGTTGTCTGCTAACTTCTTCGTTGCAGCATCATTGGGTACAATGGCAATATTGTAACCGACTCTGACAGTCTCCCAGACATCATAGCCAAGTGACTTAATGAAAGCCTACATTCTGATCTTCCAGAAGGAGTAATTAGAACCATCAAACAAAGGTGCTTTCTTATTCCCTGTATTGGTTGCCATGTGATTTGACAAGAGATCACCCTTAGCGTGTTAAGCTTTTCAAGGGAACCTTACGCTCTGATACCAATTGTTAGATATCGCGATCACTGAGAGGGGGGGGGGGGGTGAATCAGTGATTCTTTAATAACAGGTCCAATTTAACAACAAAAGCAAATCAAATCACACAATGACACCAGATTTAACGTGGTTCACCAAAAGGCTACGTCCACGGTTCAAAGACTGTCCGAACACCAATCCGGAACAGATCTGAATCTATTTAGTCGCACCAACGACAAAGAGCACCAACCCTTAGTTTCAGATAGCACCAACTATCTAGGAAGCACCGACTCCCTTAGGTTTCAGATAGCACCAACTATCTAGGAAGCACCTACTCCCTTTAGTTTCAGATAGCACCAACTATCTAGGAAGCACCGACTCCCTTTACAATTTATCTGCACCAACAGATAGGATCACCAAACCCCAGACACCAAGCACCAACTTGGTGTTCTACAGAATAAGAATAGAAACCGTTTTCTACAACCCTTCCCCTCTACAATCTCTCTCTCTCAATCCCTTACAAATTGACAATTAAAACATAAACAGAGAGACACTTATCTTATGGACGAATCACCATCTTCATGAGCACATTCTCGTCCACACTTGCTGTAGAAACATGCAACACAACAGCACACAGCAACAGCACCTTCTTCTTTCCAAAACCCTCTCTTTTCTTCTCTCTTCTCTTCTCTTCTCTTCTGTCTTGGTGTGTCTTCTTAAAAACGAGCCTAAACATGCCTTTATATAGGTTATGGTAACCCTTAAGAGTGTTCAAAATAGGCTACAATTCGTTTAGAAAGAGTCCCAAACGAAATACTTAAGTTTCCTGAATTTTCGTGCAAAACTTCTATTTCTGCGCAACTCAGGTTTCCCGTGTGTTCTACCGGTAGAAATTGCGGTAGAACAGATGAAATTCTCATGTCCAAGCTTCTGCTAGAATTTAAGCCACTTCTACCGGTAGTACTTGCGGTTGAACTTTCAGGGCAGCCACTTCTACCGGTAGTACTTGCGGTTGACAGATGGAAATCTCAGGGTTAGCCTTTTCTACCCCTTTTCTACCCCTGTTCTACCCCTGTTCTACCGGTAGAAATGCTGGTTGACAGATGAAATTCTGATTTCCTATACTATTCTGTTTCAGCTCTGTTTTCTCTTTGAAGCTCTATCAACACCACACTTGTGACATTTTGTTGACAATAATTCCAACACAAGATGATACTTGAGATACTAATTTCTTCAATTCTTCATTAAACTTCTCAAGGCATCTCAAATTCCAACAGGTCGGTGTAGAACTTCCGCAGAGTTTTCTCTCTTTCTTTCTCTGGATTTCTGATGCCTTTTTCTGTCTGAGTTTCCGGATTTTCTACAGTCTGTTGTGTGTTTTCTGTATTGTCCTTTCTTCTTGGAGTGCTATCCTATTTATAGGCTTTTTGGTAGCCATTTAGGAGGATTTATGGGCTTTTATTGTCATTAAGCCGCATAATGGGAGGAGTTATAGGATTTAATTCCTTTATTTTGTAACTCCTTTTTCTTGGCTTCTGATTGGCCGGAGGAGATTGAGGGCATTTAATCGCCTTTAATCGCCATGATGGGAGGAGTTTCATGGTTTAAATGTCATGAGTCTCTTGACTTATAACTCCTGGATGGTTGCTTTTGATTGGGCCGTCCAAAGAAATGGATTAATGACTGTAATAAAGCTAGTCAGTTAATCACATTAAGTGGTCGCCGAGCAGTTGAAAAGTCGCGGGCCGTGCCGCGTCTTTTGGGATTCTTCTGGTGATGATCAATGATGGATCTTCATGTAGATCGGCATCAGATGACCATATAACTTCAGGTATTGGTTGCCAACAGCGGGTCGGTGTCATCTGTCCTGTCGATTTCTCGATCGGTGGGGTAGAAAGCACACTTTTTTTTGGTTGACCGGTTAGCGATCAATGTTGATTTCGATACTCTTGATGATTGACCCGTGTTTTTGACGGATGACAGAGGATTTGGTGTCTCAAAAGTATGAATTTTGGAAAATCAAAGGAGTCGGACGCTTCGAATAGTGAAGAAACGGCGAAAAACGGAGTTTCCGGGGCCCTCCCGGCGATCCCGGGCTCCAGGGTTGCAGGGGTCTGCGACCCTGGGGGGTTTTCCCTCCTTTTGTCCCGTTTTGTGTCCGTTTTTGCTGTTTTTTGATTCTTTTTTCTTCTGTATTTTTCCTTGACATTTTTGACCATTTATTGGCCTGATTTCCCTGTAGAAAACCTGATGAGAATCCTTGCATTTTATTTTGCAAAGTTTTCAATTTTTTGAGAAAACCGAAGACTTTGTCGCGCAGAGCTGCCGATTTTCCGTCAGAAGCTGAAACTGGGCCAAACGATGTCAGAATGACCTGAAATTTGAGGTGAAGCCTCCTGAGAAATAAATAAGGCCAACCATAGGCTTTTGTTTGAGTTTTGAAGCCATTTGGTGTCCTATTGCCAGTAGACTTGCTTTTGTCACGATGAAGATGTCGCGGCTTGATGTGCGGTCAACTGATGTCCGATTGACTTGAAATTTGACAGGGAACCTATTGGAGTCTGTGGAGCTGTCTTGGAAACCATGGTCCCGGGGAGCTTCGCCGCCGAGAGGCCTGATTTAGCTGTTCGAGGGTTGATGTAGGGTCAAACGTTGTCGCCGCCGAGAGGCCTTTTGGATGTATTTTGAGACCATCCATCGGCTCTGATTGAAGATTTGGTGTCTTCGATGCTCTTCGCCGCTGGGAGCTCCTTTTCAACTGCCGGAGAAGCGAAGTTAGGCCAAAATGATTTTGAAATGGCCCGAAACTTCTTGTGTACTCCTCTTTTGGCTGTCTTGAAGGATCTTGCAGCTTTTGTTTGATTCTGACAAGATTTGATTTTTTGGAAGTAGCATTACCTATTTATGGCAGGTTGCGACTTCATGTAGCTCTTTGGATCTTGAAGAGGCAAAGTGACATTTTTGGTGTCAACAAGTCTCGGCGAACATTGCTCATGCGCTATCCGAGGTTGAGGCTGTTTCTGGTCTCGGGCATCCCCGACCTCAATACGAAGCCTTCACTTCGACCACTCAGCTCGGCACCAGAGCCAGACCTTTAGCCGAGATGGACGATGACGACTGTACTTTCAAGGATATCCAGTTGGGTCTGACAAAGCCATCTTGGCCGCCCCTCACCCCTGATAGAGCGGCATCTAGCGGCTACGTCCCATCAGAGTATGGCTCCAAGCCAGGCCCGATGGGACTAGGCCCAAAAGTCAGATGTGGTAAGGCCCGATTAGACCAGCATTTAATGCATAATGGGTTGATCGGACTGCCATTTAATGTATAGTGGGCTGACATGACAGTACCTTTGGGAATGCTAGGACGTCATCATGAGCCCCGCCATGCAATATAGACCTCCTCCTCTATAAATAGAGGAGCGAACTCCATCACAGGTACGCACAACAACAACCAGAGAGCTGCTACTCTGTCTCTCTCCTCCCTTATCTCTATCCTATTGCTCAGATCTCTCACTGACTTAGGCATCGGAGAGCCTTGTGCTGCCCACAGTCAGGGTCCTTTGACGTGCTCATCTTCTCCCCTTTCAGGATCTCAGGCTATTCACCATCTTCGAAGGAGCATCAGACTCAAAATAACCTCCATTACAAAGTCCGTAATATTTAGGCACTTACAGTTGGCGCCGTCTGTGGGGAAGCATTAACCCGATCTTCCCAAACACCATGCCCCCAAGGCTAAGAAAAGGCGGAGAATCCTCAAAGGCTAAAGGTGGAGAATCTGTGAGGGCGATGACCCAATTGCCACCACCCATGGGCCCGTCGCCGGTCGCTCCTCCTCAAAGGCGATCTGAGGCGAGGTCTGGCGCGGTTGCAGTCGAAGAGCGCCTTGACGCACACCTCTTCGTTCAGATCCCGTTTCCGGAGCGAATAGAGGATTCATCCCCGGAGGAGGAGGTTATGCCTCCCCGGCGGGATGAATAGCGACAGGAGCGTCCTCAAAGGGACAAATCTGTAGCAGTCAGTAAGTCCCATCATTCCTGTCACTTCACTAGAGATGGGGATGTCGCGGCCCAGAACATCCTCATCTGAGAACAAGAGAAATTGATTCGGCAACTCCAACAGCGGCTTCGGGAGCAGCCTGAGCACGAGGCAAAGGTTGGCCCCCGACCTTCCAAAAGTAGGCGGACCCATCGATCTGAGATCAACCCCAGACATCGATCCGAGATCGACCTCAGGCAACACCTCGAACGCAAGAGGCAGCGCCGGGCTCAGGATGAGGGCTCCAGCAACAGTCACTCGAAGAGAAGGTCAGAGCCCCCCTTCGAAGACAAAGAAGACGAAGAAGTGTGGCTTGACAAGCTCGTCAGACAGGCTGTCAGGTGCAATATGGAGGCTCTCTCTCGCGATCCTTTGGATTCGTACGACTCCGGCGATGCCGGCTCTTCTCCTTTCTCTCGGGAAATCAAGGATTTCCTCATGCCCAAGAGATTCAGCGTCCCAAGGTTCGTTCATTATGACGGTACCTCGGATCCGACAGCGCATCTCCGACATTTCACTCAGAAGATGTCAGTGTGGGGCGATGTCGGCCATCTGAACTGTAGAGTTTTTTCGTCGAGTCTGGGAGACCTCCCCCTCAAATGGTTTTGCAGTCTCCCCGAAGGATCAATCTCGAGTTGGCACCAGTTGCGGAACTCCTTCCTGGGGAAGTTCCAGGCCCACAGAGTCATCCCAAAGACAGATGGCGACATCATGGCCTTTAAAATGAGGTGGAACGAGAGTATCACCTAGTTCACTAAGAGATTCTGGACTGTCTATAGCCAGATCGAGAACTCCAACGATGAAGTGGCGATCATGTCCTTCCAGCACGCCCTGTTGCTAGGCAATGACCTTCGCAAAGAGCTGGTTGGGAGCCCCATGACCTCAATAGAAGCACTAATGGCCAGGGTAAATAAGTACGTCGCCCAAGAGTAGGACGAGGTCAGGGCCAATGAGAGCTTCGGCGTCTCTAAACCCGCCTCCAAAGGCCAATCCAGACCCGAAGATCAAGCCACCCAGCATGACCGCCACCCCCCCCCAAAGAAATCCTTCTCCAAAAAGGAGAAAAGGGCGTTTCAGAGGGAAGAAAGGAATCGATACCGAGCTTCCACCAGCTCGGTAGCAGTCTCGTTTCCCAATGCGGATGATGGCAAGAAGTCCAGGTCAAGTGTCCACACAGTGTTCGTGGAGCCTATCCATAAAATACTGAACAAGATTAAAGACCAGACCTACTTCAGCTAGCCACAGCCTATGCAAGGCAACCCCGCCAGCCGAAACCAGAGTAAGTTTTGTGCCTACCACAAGCAGAATGGGCACAACACAGAAGACTGTTTCTCTCTCAAATCACACCTTGAGAAGCTCGTCAAGGAAGGGCACTTAAAGGAATATGTGAAAGGAGGAGGAGTAAACACCAGCCGAGCTCAGCGCCAGGATGACGGAGCTCACTCTAGCGAGGAATCGGAAAAACTCATCAGTGTCATCCACCTGGCTCCCGCCCCAAAGGGGAGTAACCAGGCCCGAGCCGAGGCTAGGAGGGCCGCACATGGCAAACAAGTGATGACTGCCGAGCTCGAACCGGCGTCTAAGAGAGCTCGGAAGGAGAAGCCCAGGATCTCTTTCTCCGAGGAAGACTTGGGAGGAGTCCAGCCCCCCCATAATGATCCGTTGATCGTTACCCTCAAACTAAAAAACCGCATAGTTCAAAGGATCCTCGTCGACCCCAGAAGCTCTTCCGAGATCCTTTATTTTGATTGCTTTAGGAGGATGGGCCTCAGAGAAGAAAACCTGGAGGAAGCACGGACTCCCCTGATAGGCTTCAGCGCCAAACCAGTGTATCCCAAGGGGAAGATCTCCCTCACGGTCCAAGTGGAAGGCGCCTCCATAACTGTTGACTTTCTTGTGGTAGACGCGCCGTCTCCCTATAATGCTATAATGGGGAGGACATGGCTGCACAGCATGGAAGCAATACCTTCCACCCACCACTAGAAACTCAAATTCCCCTTAGAGGACAAGAACGGTGGAATAAAGGTGGTCATTGTCAGGGGCGACCAGCAGGCAGCCCAGCAATGTCTAATAGCCGTAGTGCCCGGAGAGAAAGAGTCGCAGCAAGTGAATTGGCCGAGCTGGAAGACGAGCTTGATAAGGTTGGCCGCGATCCTGAGAAGAAAAGTGTCGAGGATTTGACCGAGGTCAGGCTCGATCCCACCGATCTCGAGCGCCACTTCTTAATTGGCAGTCAGCTTGCTGAGACGGAGAAGGCCGAACTCGTCAGTCTCCTGTTCAGAAACAAGGAGGTCTTCGCTTGGACCCCCTACGAGATGCTTGGGATTGACCCCGAAGTCATGTGCCATAGGCTCAGCGTGGACCCTTAACACAAACCAGTGAGGCAGAAGTCACGCAGGACAGGGGTACCACAGTCAGAGGCAGTAGTCGAGGAGGTTGGAAAGCTGCTTGAGGCGGAGGCAATCAGGGAGGTCAAGTATCCGAGATGGCTGGTCGTCAAAAAGAAAACTGGAAAGTGGAGAGTCTGCGTCGATTTCACTGACCTAAACAAGGCCTGTCCCAAAGACAGCTTCCCCATCCCCAAAAACGACCAGTTGATCGACGCCACTACTGGCCACGAAAGGATGAGCTTCCTCAATGCTTATCGAGGCTACCACTAAATACCGATGTATGAACCTAATGAGGAAAAGACTACGTTCATAACGCCCAGAGGCATTTACTGTTACAAGGTCATGCCCTTTGGACTAAAGGATGCAGGGGCCACCTACCAAAGGTTGGTCACGAAGATGTTCAATGCCCAACTAGGTAAGACGGTGGAGGTCTACATTGACGACATGGTCGTCAAGTCCAAGCAGTCCCGGGACAACTTGGCCGACCTGAGTCAGGTGTTTGACATACTTAGGAGGTTCAAGCTCAAACTCAACGCCTCCAAATGCGCGTTCGGCGTCGGCTCCGGCAAATTCCTTGGAAGCTTGGTCACTAGAAGAGGAATTGAAGCCAATCCAGATCATATCATGGTAATCCTTGGAATACGAAGTCCAACGACGATGACGAAGCAGGTCCAGAAGTTCACCAGCATGGCTGTCGCGCTCAACCGTTTCGTCAGCAGATCATCAGATAAATGTAGGCCTTTCTTTCAACTACTAAAGAAAAATATGAAATTCCATTGGACATCGGAGTGCGACGAAGCGCTGCAAAGGCTCAAAGCCTACCTCTCCTCACCTCCCCTGCTCTCGACTCCGAAACAGGGAGAAGTGCTCTACCTCTACCTCGCAGTCTCGGATCATGCGGTCAGTTCGGTCCTCATTAGACAGGACGACAAACAGTAAATGTCGATCTACTACACGAGCAAAATCATGCTTGACACCGAGACCAGGTATCTCCCAATGGAGAAACTCGCATTAGCACTTGTCAGCGCTTCTTGCAAACTCTCCCACTATTTCCAAGCCTTCTCCATCGTGGTCGTGACGGAACATCCACTCGGAGCGATCTTGTTGACACCAAAAATGTCACTTTGCCTTTTCAAGATCCAAAGAGCTACATGAAGTCGCAACCTGCCATAAATAGGCAATGCTGCTTCCAAAAATCAAATCTTGTCAGAATCAAACAAAAACTGCAAGATTCTTCCAGACAGCCAAAAGAGGAGTACACAACAAGTTTCGGGCCATTTCAAAATCATTTGGCCTAACTTCGCTTCTCCGACAGCCGAAAAGGAGCTCTCGGTGACAAAAGCTCTCCGGGACCATGATTTCCAAGACAGAGCCTATGGATCATCTTAAAATGACTCCAATAGGTTCCCTATCAAATTTCAAGTCAATCGGACATCGGTTGACCGCACATCAAACCGCGACATCTTCATCGCGACAAAAAGCAAGTCTACAGGTGATAGGACCCCAAACGGCTTCAAAACTCAAACAAAGCCTATGGTTGGTTTTATTTATTGCTCAGGAGGCTTCACACCAAATTTCAGGTCATTCCGACATCGTTTGACCTAGTTTCAGCTTCTGACGGAAAATCGGCAGCTCTGTGCGACAAAGTCTTCGGCTTTCTCAGGAAATTGGAAACTTTGCAAAATAAAATGCAAGGATTCTCATCAGGTTTCCTACAAAGAAATCAGGCCAATAAATGGTCAAAATGTCAAGGAAAAGTACAGAAGAAAAAAGAATCAGAAAAAAAGCAAAAACGGACGCAAAACGGGACACGAAAGGGGGAAAACCCCCCAGGGTCGCAGACCCCTGCGACCCTGGGCCAGGGTCGCCGGCGACCATGGACCCCGGGGTCGCCGGGAAAGCCCCGGAAACCCCGGTTTTCGCCGTTTTTTCGCGATTCGAGGAGCCCAGCCTCTGGTACTTTCCAAAATTCATGCTTTTGAGACACCAAGTCCTCTGACATCCGTCCAAAACACGGGTAAATCATCAAGAGTATCGAAGACAGTATTGATCGCCACCCGGTCAACCAAAAAAGTGTGCCTTCTACCCGACCGATCGAGAAATCGACAGGACAGATGGCACCGACCCGCTGTTGGCAACAAACACCTGAAATTACATGGTCATCTGATGTCGATCTACATGAAGATCCATCGATGATCATCGACAGAAGAATCCCAAAAGACGTGGCACGGCCCGCGACTCTTCAGCTGCTCGGCGACCACTTAATGCGATTAATTGACTAGCTTTATTACAGTCATTAATCCATTTCTTTGGACGGCCCAATCAGAAGCAAGCATTCGGGAGTTACAAGTCAAGAAATTCATGGCATTTAACCCATGAAACTCCTCCCATCATGGCGATTAAAGGCGATTAAATGCCCTCAATCTCCTCCGGCCAATCAGAAGCCAAGAAAAAGGAGTTACAAAATAAACAATTCAATTTTGTAACTCCTCCCATTATGCGGCTTAATGACATTAAAAGCCCATAAACTCTCCTAAATGGCTACCAAGAGCCTATAAATAGGAGAGCACTCCAAAGGAATCCAGATCGGAAAAAAGAGACAGACACACAGACAGAGAGAAGCACAGAAATCCAGAGAAAGAAAAAAGAGAGAAAACTCCGCGGAAATTCTACACCGGCCACCGCAACAAGGTGATAAAAGTCCCTTGGGGGGGTACCCCCCCCAAGGTCCTTGCCTTCTCCTCCTGCCTCCAACGGCTTAGATATGGCTTTTCAGCCCGTCTACTCGGCTTTTTATTGGACATAGGACCTTCTTTTGGTCTTTGTCCTCTAAAAACCCGAGGTTATAGCCAAGCCAAGCGAATCAAATAGCATCCTCTGTTCTCATCTGCATGGATGATGGCGAAGCCCACATATGGCTTGCGACCGTCAATCTAAACGAGTCCCCCACAATCTCCTGAGAAGTTAGATCCTCCTTTTCTTGCTTTTCATTGTAGTTTGTATTTTTTCAAAAGAGACAAAAATCACAATTCTTGTCTTTCATTGTTGATAAGGATTGTAAATCGGCTATAAACGCCAAAATCGGCTATAAACGCCAAAAATCGGCTATAAATGCCAAAATCGGCTATAAATGCCAAAAAAAATCGCCTTTCACGGCAAATCAAGAAAAATGTCTCTTTTCTTAAATATATGTGCCATTGAAAACTTGAAAGAAGTTGATTTCCTTTTTACTTGCGAAGGTTGATCTCCGGATCACCACTTGCAATTCCAAGTAAAATAGAAAATCTGGCACACCCACAAAAAAAGAAATGTTGATGCACGCCCTTGCCCCCCGGTTACGAAAGGGTCGGACCCGACGGACTCCCACGTCCGCCGACCTCGGTAGGAACCGAGCAGGAGCGCGGTCCATCAAGCTGGCATCACCCGGTGGGACTCGTTTATTTGAGAACACGATGCTAGAAATGAAATATTTGCATATCATATATTTTGCTCTATGCTTATATTTCTTTTCTTGATTCCTTGGCTACTTTATAATTGGTGGCCTATGTTGAATTCCGCAAAAAAAAAAAAAAATGAGATGAGATTTTTTGTTTGGAAATTTCTAATTCTTTGAATTTATTTCCACTCTTTCTCTTTTCAAAAAAAAAAAAAACAAAAAAAATCAGATTTTTCATTTTTGGATTCAAAATTGAGAAACTTTGATCCTTTCCCTTCTGGGCACTGGCGCTCGCGGAAATCGCCGAGACCGTGTTCGGATCAGGGGTTGGGCCATTGTTTCTCTTCGATGAGTTCATTAAAAATAAAAAAAAAAAATTTTTATATATATATATATAAAAAAAAATTTAGATTTCTCAATTTGGATTCAAAATTGAGAAACCTTGATCCGTTCCTATCGTTCATCGCGCTTGCAGAAATGTTGAGCCTATTCGACTAAGGTTTTGGGCCATTGTTTCTCTTCGATGAATTCATAAAAATAAAATAAAAAAAATATATATATATATACATATATAAAAAAAAAAGACATAGACCACTAAGGTTAAACCAACTGTGTTCTTTGATCATGGTTGATTCAAAGAAAAGCCATGTCCAGAGTGTGGAGACAGCTTGACTGTTCTAGGCAAGGGTCCTCCAAACGGGTTCATTAAGTAATCCTACCCTTACCTGGGGGCAATTCTATCAATCAAGATTTCATAAGACCGGGTTAGGAGGCCTATGTGTACTCTCTCGTCTTTTAAATAAATTTTTTTTCAAAAATAAAATTTTTAAAAATAAAAATTTTAAAATAAAAAATAAAAAATAAAAAAAATTTTCAAAAAAAAAATCTTAAAAAAAAATAAAAAAAAATAAAAATATAAAAAAAAAATAAAAAAAAAGATTTTTTTTTAAAAAAAAAAATCTTGAAAAAAAAAAACTTCAAAAAAAAAAAACTTCCGTCATTTTGGGTTTAGATTAGAGAAATCTTGGTCTTCTCCTTTCTGGGCACTTGGCGCTCGCGGAAATCGCCGAGACCGTGTTCAGATTGGAGTGCCTTTTGCTCTCTTTGATAGACCCGATATTGGCTTTTCAAAAAAAAAAACTCGTCATTTTTAGATTCAGATCCGAGAAATCATGGTTCATTTCTTTCTGAGCACTGGCGCTCGCGGAAATCGCTGAGACCGGTGTTCAGATTGGAATACCATCTGCTCTCTTTGATGAATCCAATCTTGACCTTTCAAAACAGAGAATCTCATCTCATAGATGCGGTCTCAAAACATTTGTGTCTAGCGGTACTAGTACGCCCTTTCAGGGTCTACTGTATTGCGACCGGCACATCTGTAACTCCAACTTTATATTCTTCTTACCTCGAGCAAGCTCTGCTTCTCGATAAGTCGAATTTAAGTTCACAATTGCTTCTAGCAGTAACTGGGATGCCCATTCCGGGCTTACCATATCTGCGATCAGAACAATTGTACCTTCTATGGCATTTTGCCTTCCTCATATTGCTTGGGTCATCTACCTCGAGCAATTTGAAAAGACGAAACCATAGAACTTCCCATTTATGATCATTATATTCTTATGATTACTAATGGATGTGGTCTTGTTTCAGAAATTTTCGAAAAACTAACAATGGCAGCTTCATTAACCATTACCTTCGATGAGGACAAGCACCAAATCATGCTTCAACAGAAGCAAACCACGCGCACCTACAAGCGCCCCATCAGCTGCCGAAGTGTCAACTCCCTCGGCAACTCTCTGAACTCCGGGTCGACCTCGACTCCCCGGACTATCGTCTTCGGGACGCTGGGACCATTCCACTTCCTGAGGAACAAATGCTCCCTCCAAGAAGCAGAAACTCGCCTCTCAACGTGTCACTACCGTGACACCAAAGGCGAGCACCAGAAGGCCTGAAGCCCGTGGCAGCCCCACGAAGCCTCAACCTGCAAACAACCAGGTCTACCCCAAGACTTGGTCCCCAAGACCTTCACCAAAACAGAGAAGGTCCCCATACATCCACTAAGCCAGCATTCCTGGCCCCACTCAAGGAGAACCAGTTCTATCCTCTTGCTTACATGAAAGAGGAGAGACCCATCTCCAACTGACTTCCAAGTCATCCCAGCATGAGCCGGCTTGTTCCTACAAGCCCAAAATCAAGTCATGCATTACAAGGCCTCCACAAGCACCTGCTAAGGCCTACAAAACTGCAGTTCGACCCTTCATCTCTACAGGGGCCGAACTTCACAAATTCAAAGCTTCGCTGCAACAGGCGAAGGACAGGGTTCGCATCCTGTCCTTGCCCAGCTACAGAGAAGACAGGCTCGGCTGCTGCGCCCGAGGGAGTACATCCTTCATCGTCAAAGCCCAGTCAGAGCTGACCGAAGCTCAAATTGCTCGCCGTATACGCCGCCGCGCGTCATACCGACAAAAGAGACTACAGAAGCAAAGGACCCAGCCTCCTACACTTCAAGTCTCTCCTAAATGGGTCGAAAAAGAAAGACCCAACCAAGTTGCTGCCGTCCATATGGTTGGAAAAACCAGAAGGCGCCAAAAATCAGCAACAAAAATCCATGTCCGACGTCCAATGACCCGCAGCGTCTCAAGGACAAGAAGACATTCAGAAGAATCCCCTGCTCCTTCAAGCAAAGGACAGCAGAGTGATCCTTCCTCAAGCTCCTCTTCAAAAAGAATGAGCCCCAGCTCAGTCACCAGGACAGTTTTCTTCGTTCGAATCACGAAGGATGAATGTCTTGGCTACAAATTCTGAGCCACCACCCCGCAATCCACCTCCAGAAGATGCGATCACCCGCATCCAGCAGTTGGAACAGGGCCAGCAGCGGATTGAAAACTCTGATGGAAAACCTTCTCCTCGCCTTCCAAAATCAGGCGAACAATGAACCTCCTCCGAATCATCAAGACGACGAGTAAATAGAGAAGAAAATGAGTCACGCGCCCTTACCAAAAAGGACGTAGACGGTATCCTCGCCAAAGCAAAGAAGAGGATATACTCAAGGAGCATGGGATCAAGCCACCATATCCCTTATGGATGGACTCGGTCCCGTTCCCACCAAATTCAAGCATCCTACTCTCCAAACATATACGGGGAAAGGATCAGCCAGACAGCACGTCATCCACTTCAAGATCCTGACGGGAGCTATCGCGGATCAAGATGCACTCAAGATCCGCCTCTTTGCAAGTACCCTAAAAGGTACGGCCTTCGATTGGTACTCCACTCTGCCGGAGGACTCAATCCAAAACTGGGCCATGCTAGAGACACGCTTCCTGACTCACTTCAAAGGTGAGGATCACCCCGCTACTATGGCTCAGCTGTGCAGCCTAAAACAGGGGGAGAATGAGTCAACATATGACTTCATTCACAAGTGGAAAGCAATGGCATACAAATGCTCTGATGTATTGCCACAAGCGTCGCTAGTCGACATCTGCCGAAACAACATGAGAGCCAGAATCCGCTCCATGATCATCGGCAACAAATCAAAAAACCTGGGAGAACTCCTAGAAGCTTCCATGGAAGCTGAAACGGTGATTAAAGACCTCAACAGTCAGAAATCATCAAAGAAAGAGCCAACCGCCATTGCAACCTCTAAACCAAAGAAAAAAGAGGTCCTCAATGTGCAAACCAAGCCAGCTCCTCAGCCACCAAAGAAAGCTGAAAACAAAGCTGCTGGTAAGAGACCTGAACTCTCTGACGCCTTCAAAGAACGAGTAGAGAAGAAATACCCGTTTGATGAAGATGTTGATGAAATCTTCGGGGCTCTTGTGGCAAACGGCAAGCTCACCTTGCCTGAACCAAAAAGACCGGGTGATGTTGGCAAAACCAACGATCCTCGGTACTGTCCATACCACCAGATGATCTCGCATCCTCTCAATCAATGCTTCGTTGTGAGAGAGAAGATAAATGAGATGTGGAAAAACGGAGTCATCACCTTTGACAAAAACTATGGGTCTGCCTCCGTCAACATGGTGACATGTGGACAAACGTCAAGATCACCGAAGAAGAAGATCACTACTTCCTTCAAGGTGATAAACTCAATCGAAGCGTCCGAGGAACTGGTTCCTTACCCGACACCAGACGGACAACCGATATGGGTACATCCCGATCTCCTGGAAGATGAAAATTGGGAGGTCGTGAAAATAAAGCCTACAGCTCAACAGCGAAGGCAGGCTAGGAAACATCTCCTCAAGCTCAAACGGCAAGAGAAGACCCAGCCAAAACTAGAGGTCAGAGAAAAGGCAGAGGCTTCCTCTACCGCTTCACTGGAGGTAACAAAAACATCCCTTCCAGAGACTTCAAAGGGGGTAAGGAAATTCACTCTCAGTGATTTCATGCCACCTCAATTCAAAGAAGCCATGCAGGAGGCATCATACTCTTGCAATTCAGTAGTTGGATTCTCCATTGATGGATACGAATCCAGCGACACCGATGATGGATTCGAATCCAACTACACAGATGAGTGGGAGGAGTCCCTTGAAACAGGAGAATATCTCTCCGATGAAGAATGGGTTCCTGAGTCTCATCTTATGCCAGTAATCTGGTATAACCCCCTACAGCCACAAGGATCCTGGTCTGATGATGAAGAAGACCAAGAGGCTGTACAAGAAAATGCTGCTGACCCAGCACCTCTCATTACTCCAGTGGAAATCAACAATGTTGAGCCACAAAGAGATGATGAAGAAGAAGATCCGGCTCCCATGCCTGATCTTGAAGAATATGCAAGGATCTTGCAGCGACTCGCTCTAGAACAAGAGTAAGAACGCGTCAACGAGCCTCCTCGCAATCCAGAGCCTGAAGTCCCTGAAGACCATCAGGTACATCCTCCCTTAACTCCTGAAAATGGAGAAAATTGCTGGATAGACGATCCTCTCACATCCGAGGATGAGTCTGACTCCGATCAGGCAACGTCTCCCGTCAGAGCTTCCTGTAATGTGATAATTCGGGATTATAGCTCTTCCGAAGCATCGTCTGATGAGAGCACTTACACTCCGGCGACGCCTAGCAATATATCTTCTGGAGCCACCTCGTCTCACGTGACTTTCACTGAGATGACACCCTCTCAGGTTTCTTCTCCTGAGACTGT
Organism: Litsea cubeba; assembly: GCA_012931725.1. Lineage (NCBI taxonomy): Eukaryota > Viridiplantae > Streptophyta > Magnoliopsida > Laurales > Lauraceae > Litsea > Litsea cubeba. The sequence goes on along the minus strand of CM022948.1, from coordinate 49,566,391 downwards.
GACTTCAAAGTTCACACCCTTCCTGACTGAAGAATTCCCAGCTATTGATGCTTGGGACGATGAATTAGTCAACGAAGAAGAAAGATTGCTGAATGCTGTTCAGGACTTGTTCCCGGAAAATGCTCCATGCAACACAATCACTGAGGATGGTAACTCTGCCGCTGATGCATCCTCAGCAAATGAAAAACGACAGCCTCTTGATCCTGAAGACAATCTTCCAAACGAAGACCCTTCTCAAGAAGCTCTCGAAGTTGGTAGAGGCACCCGCTCTGGCCGGGACTACCACAAAAATTACAACCAATCTTCCTTTACATATGTAAATCCTTCGGGAAAAGATGTTGTAAGCGCCCCTAGTGGCAACAATGATGAACATGCAGGCCCTAAGGAGGCTTTCAAGTATGACTTGATTGAACACTTCAAGCACATACCTGCACGTCTGCACATCCTAGATTTGTTGCGAATGTCTCCGCACACTCGTGATAATCTCATCTCAGAGATACAAAAACTGAATGAGGATGTCGACAAACATGCCCCGCAAGTCCTCCAAATTGAAATGGATTACCGGGTCAAAAACTCAGAAGCCTCCTCAAAGGGAGAAAAGAAGAAAACTGAGGGATCATGCATTGAATGCCTCTCGGTTAAAAAGCAGCCAGTGCAACCATCGCCTTCACAAAGGATGACCTCCTACTTGGCGAAACCAGGCATAACCGACCCCTGTACTTCACAGGGTATATCAAGGAAATGCCTATGCATAGAGTTCAGATCGACCCAGGTTCTGCACTCAACCTCATCTCCACATCGGCTCTTGAAGAGTTGGGCATCCCACCCAGCAAACTGAGCCACACATCTGTATCTATCTTTGGATACGATGGGAGTACTCAAAGGCCTATCGGCAAAATCAGGTTCAAGTTGCAGATCGGTGATCTTATCTCTGAGGTCACAGTATATGCAATAAAGACCCCTTCATGCTACAACATCCTTCTCGGACGCCCTTGGATCCATGAGAATGGTGTTGTCCCTTCAACTCTACATCAATGCATCAAGTTTGTTGGCGACGACGGCATGATACATCGAGTCTTTGCGGACAGAAAACCTTTCAAAGGTAAAGAAATCCACTTCGCAGACTCACAAATGTATGAAGGTGAAAAAGAAGAAGAGGAGAAGCACACAGCACCCTTTGCCGAAAATCTCCAGAAAGATAAAGGCAAAGCTCCTCAACAATCACCGGAAGAAAACAAACCATCCGGTAAATCTGAAGAGAGCATTCAAACTCCCTTCATCATCTCCCTCAAATCTTCAAAGCCTTTGGTCATCACAACTAAAGTGAAGAAGGCAAAACAAAAGCCTGGGGGCAAATTTGTTGTCTCTTTTGTGTCTATCATGCAAGACACGGACTCGGATTCAGAGCCAGAAGACGACACATCGTCAAGCCAAGCTGACACTCAGTAAGTTCAGCCTGCTCTTACTCCAATGGAGACAACTTCTGACATAGAAGATCCTACGTCAGCTTCCTTCGTTGTTCCAGCAACTTCAACAAAGGAAAAGCCGATCTTCTTCCATAGATCGGATGCTTCTTCATCAAACTCCATGCTTGAACCTTTCCAAAATAAAGGTACGCCTCAACTATCCTTATACAGTTCTGTGGCACAAGCTATCATGAAGAAAATGGGCTATGACGCTCAAAACCCCGTCGGTTTGGGAGAAGGACGCGGTATTCTCACGCCATTGGGGCCCGTCTTGACCAAAAGCCAGCTGGAAGATTGGAGACTCTACGGCTATGTAGAAAAGTCTTCACACGGGTTAGGGTATGATCCTGACACTCCCTTGAGACAGTTGACACAAAGGCTTAGAAGTCAGTATACTGACCAAGCCTCAACATCTCAAATCCATGAAGACATCGATCTCCCTGGATATCTCTTTGATGAGTCACCTGACAAAGATCCAGGAAGCTCATCTAATTGGCACGATTTCTCCGAAAATGAAGAGGAGTTGTCCGATGGCACAGACGTGTGGACTTCTGACCCAGAAGAACCCTCATCTCCAAAAGAAGTAGCCTACTTCGACTCAGTTTCAACAGGCGATTGGGATCATCTCATAGCAAGCCTTGGGAAAATTACCGATCAAGAAGACCCGTGGAAAGGAACAAAACCTTGGTCTGGAAATGCCCTTGAAACCCCAGAAGGTTTCGTTGAGCTGGAAGCCTCCGAAAATATTGTGGAGGAACCACCTTCGAACCTTCCAACAGAAGATCCTGTTCAAAAGATAGACTTGGGAACACCAGATAACCCACGTCCTGTATTCATAAGCAAGAATATAAAGGATGATGAGTTACCCGAGTATATCGCTTTTCTTCGTGAGTTCGTTGATTGCTTTGCATGGTCTTATGCTGAAATGCCAGGCTTAGACCCCAAAATAGCAGTTCACAAACTCAATCTTCAAGAAGACATCAAGCCTGTCAAGCAAGGCCAAAGAAGATTCCGTCCAGATGTGATGGATAAAATTGAACAAGAAGTTCAAAAACTCAAAAGCGTCGGCTTCATCCGTGAGGAACAACATCCTGAATGGTTGGCCAACATTGTCCCCGTGACAAAGAAAAATGGGCAGATCAGGGTCTGTATTGATTATAGAGACCTGAATGGCGCATGCCCAAAAGATGAATTTCCGCTCCCCATACCAGAGGTAATGATTGATAATACCTGTGGATTCGAGCGAATGACATTCATGGATGGTTTCTCTGGCTACAATCAGATAAAGATGCATCCTGAGGATGAAAAACATACATCCTTTCGAACCCCATTTGGCGTGTATTGTTACACTGTCATGCCATTTGGTCTGAAGAATGCTGGTGCCACATATCAGAGGGCTATGATGAAAATATTCCAAGATATGCAGCACAAGACGGTTGAATGTTACGTTGATGACCTCGCCGTCAAAAGCAAAAGAAAAGAAGATCATCTCGAAAACCTTCGAGAAGTCTTCCTCCGGCTTCGCAAACACAAACTGCGAATGAATCCATTGAAATGCTTCTTCGGCGTCTCGTCGGGTAAGTTCCTCGGATTCTTAGTTCGGAAAGCTGGAATAGAGCTTGACCCCATAAAAGTCAAAGCCATTCTAGAAATGCCCTCTCCAAGAACCTTGAGAGAACTCAAAGGGCTTCAAGGGAGATTGGCCTACATCAGACGGTTCATCTCCAATCTTTCGGGGAAATGCTGTCCATTCTCCCGGTTGATGAAAAAAGGTGTAAACTTTGTCTGGGATGCTGACTGTGAAGCTGCTTTCCAAGACATCAAGTCATACCTGACAAAACCTCCAGTGTTAGCTGCTCCTACCACTGGAAAACCATTCATCTTGTACACAAGAGCCCTTGATCACTCTCTGGGAGCTCTGCTTGCGCAAGAAAATGATCAAAGAAAAGAAGCTGCTCTATATTACCTCAGCCGCATGCTAGTAGGTTCAGAGCATCGCTACTCTCCAGTCGAAAAAGAATGTCTTGCAGTGATGTTCGCCGTACAAAAGCTGCGTCACTACTTGCTTTCCAACACAGTCTACCTGGTCTCGAGGGTCAACCTCTTGAAGGTCCTTGTCACAAAGGCAGGTTCTCTCAATGCTCGACTGGCAAAATGGTCCATCCTTCTGTCACAATTTGATATTAGGTATGTACCACAAAAAGCAATCAAAGGGCAAGCTCTAGCAGACTTCCTCGCAGAGCATCCATTGCCTAAAGATTCTCCACTCAGAGATGATCTCCCAGACGAACCAGTCTACAATGTGGAGACTTTCTCACAAAGTGCCTCCTGGGACATGTACTTTGACGGTGCAACCAGGACAAATGAAAAAAGACAGCTGATCTCGGGAGTTGGCATCCTCTTTGTTAGCCTCGACAAATACATGATTCCACACGCTTTCTCGCTACTGGAACCATGCACAAACAATGCAGCTGAATATCAAGCTCTGATCTTAGGATTGTTACTCGCCATCGAATCCGGTATCACCATGCTGGAAGTCTTTGGAGACTCTCAACTGATCGTCAACCAGATGAATCAGAAATTTGAAGTCAGGAAGCCAGATTTGATGCCCTACTACAACAAGGCACAATCACTTCTGCAAAAGTTTGACATCTGTCACATCACCCACATTCGTAGAGGTGAAAACATACGTGCAGATGCCCTAGCCGGACTTGCCGCATCCATGGCAATCCAGGAAGGGGAAAGCATGCAAGTCACAGTGTGCGAAAGAAGAATCCTTCCTCCTCTTAACACACACCAAGCAGTTGCTGAATGCCACCAAGTGGTCGGAAGTCGGATTTCAATCCTTCAAACTTCAATTGGCGACTGGAGGGATCCGTTCATTGATTACATTATGTTCGGAATCCTACCTGAAGATCCAAAAGAACGGGTAAGCATCCAAAGGCGAACCCCAAGCTTCCATTTGGATATTCCTTCAAAAATCCTTTACAGGAAATCCTTCAACGGAGTACTTCTACGCTGCTTGTCACAACAAGAGGCTGAAGAAACACTCAAAGAAGTTCATGCTGGTCTTTGTGGAGCTCATCAGGCTGGACCTAAGCTCTATGATCAGATAAAAAGGTTAGGATATTACTGGCCTACCATGGTAGCTGACGCAATGCAATTTGCTAAGCGCTGCCAACAATGCCAAGTTCATGGAGATTACATTCACATGCCTCCAGAATGGCTGCATCCTACAGCGATCTCATGGCCTTTCGAAGCCTGGGGTATGGACATCATAGGTCCTATTTCTCCCCTTCAAGCAAAGGTCATCGCTTCATCTTCGCCGCTACGGATTACTTCTCCAAGTGGTCAGAAGCATTTGCGTTTAACGAAATGAAGACCTCATCAGTCCTTCAGTTCCTACGCACCAACATCATTTGTCGTTTCGGCATACCCAAAAGATTCGTCCATGATAACGGACCACAGTTCCGGGATCATCGATTCTACAGGAGCGACAAAATGTCCGAAGCTTTGTGGGCCTATCGAACCACCGTTCGAGGATCAACCCATAGCACACCATTCTCCTTGGTCTATGGATGCGAAGCTGTCGTGCCCTTGGAAGTACAAATTCCTTCCTTGAGGGTATCCTTGCAAAATGACATGACTCAAGAAAGCAATGTCAAATTGCGACTCCATGAGCTGGACAATCTCGATGAGAGACGGCTCGAAGCTCAACAAAGCATTGAACTTTACCAAGCACGTATGGCAGGATCTTTCGATAAAAAGGTTAGGCAACGTGCCTACAAAAAGAGTGACTTGGTTCTTGCGGTAAAAAGACCAATGGTCTTCGCTCACAAGTCCAAAGGCAAATTTGAGCCAAAATGGGAGGGACCCTACGTCATCGACAAAGTTTTCTCCAATGGCGCATACGCACTCCTAAACATGGAAGGTGACAGATGTATGCTGCCCATCAATGGCAAGTTCTTAAAGCGGTACTACCCTTGAAGACTTACCCAACTGGGTAAGAGCAATGCCTGTATGGCCAAAACCGGTTTCCAGGTACACGCTCGCTAAACCCACCCTTTTTTAGAATTTTCATATCAAATGTTGAAATTTCTAGAAATCTAAAACAATGCTTACTTTCATCGTTTCATTGTTCAAACAAAAAAAAATCCAAGTTTAGGAACCTTTCCCTAACTTGACCAAAATTTTCAACCCTTGAACCCAAAATTCATGGTTTGAAACAAAATCCGGATTCAGGGATTTCCACCCTAGTCCACCATGCCTTTTACTGCCAAAATGGTTTTAGGTCAAAACTTATGACCCTCGTGTCTTTAAACAACAAAAAAAAATGGTTTTTCAAAAACCCGCGAGGAAGCGACGCTTAGTCGATACTCGCACAAATCGGAAGTAAGCGAACCACGTTCGACACTTCCAAAAACGCAGGGAAGCGACATTTCGTCGATACTTGCAAAATCCAAAACTGTGGAGATGCAACATTTCAGTTGATATCCAGAACCCAAATTTCAAAGGTTCGAAAAAAACCTAAAAAAACTGTGGAGACGCAACATTTCAGTTGATATCCATAACCCAAAGGTTCGAGAAAACCACAAATTTCAAAAATCGTGGGGAAACGACATCAAGTCAGTACCCGCAAAACCAAAATTTTTGAAAAGCAAGGATGCGACATTCCATCGATACTTGCACCCAAATCCGCGAGGATGCGACATTCCATCGATACTCGCAACCGAATGAGCAAGGATGCGACATTCCATCGATACTTGCAAGAACATTCAGCAGGGAGGCGACTTTTAGTCGATACTTGCATTTTTTTTTTGAAAACCAAAACAGGCTATAAATGCCACAAACAGGCTATAAATGCCACAAACCGGCTATCAATGCCACCAAAACAAACCGGCTATAAATGCCACAAACCGGCTATCAATGCCACCAAAAACAAAACCGGCTATCAATGCCACAAACAAAAAAAAAACTTGGATTTCAAAAAAAAAAAACCGGCTATAAATGCCACAAACCGGCTATCAATGCCACAAAACAAACCGGCTATCAATGCCACCAAAACTGGCTATAGATGCCACAAAAAAAACTCGGCTATCAATGCCACAAGAAAAGCTGGCTCTCATGCCAAAATTGGCTTCCATGCCACAAACAAAAACCTGGTTTTTATGCCAAAACAATCACTTGACAAAAGATTTTCACAAAATGACAACCTTTTGATCAAATCCCATTTAGCAATTACTTTTATCACAAAAAGATTCAAGTGAGCGTAGGGATAACAAAAAAAAAGAGAAAAGCATCCCATTTAGCAATTACTTTTATCACAAAAAGATTAAAGTGAGCGTAGGGATAACAAAAAAAAAAAAAGAGAAAGTGTTCACAAGCACTACAAAAAAAAGAGTACCAAAAAATACATGTGGTACCAAAAAAAAAAAGAGAAAGTGTTCACAAACACTACAAAAAAAAATAAGTACCAAAAAATATAAGTGGTACCAAAAAAAAAAAAAGAAGAAAGAAGGATGGTTTCGGTATACAGGAGCTCAATCAAAAATGGTCTCCAGCCAAGAGTTCAGCTCCCCAAGCAAACTTTTAGCCTCAGCCGTCAAGGATTCCAAGGCACGCGTCTTCAGGAACTTGCCATGAGATGCTGGAGTGGGCTGTACCCCTTCTCTCACACCAGGAAGCTTACCTCGAGCAGTTTGCCATTGTTCATCCTCATCAGACTTCCTTTTGAGAACCCGTTCGGCATCTGCAACCTGGTGAATCAGGGCACTCTCCATGTCACGAGCCTCTATTATGGCAGTCCACTTGGCAGCGACTTGTGCCTGCAAATGCTCAAGACGTTTCCTGGCCTCATCGACCTCCCTGTCAAGGATGTTAAGGTCATGAGTCAGCCTGATGATGGCTATCTCTTCTAAGTTCCTCTTTCAAACTGCCTGCTTCTTGCTTTCTGTAGCCTCATCCAGGTCAGACTTAGCCTTATCAGCAGGGTCCAGGAACATCTCCTTGAAGAACTGGTCATCAGCCAAACTCACGGTCTCAAACCACTTGTCACCCAGTGCAATGATCCTATCAACGATCGCCCTGGCACCTGTGACATCCAGACCAGCCTCTACAGCATCACTGAGAATCTCCTGCACATGCTGGATCATGCCAAATCCGGCTTCCAAGTGCCCAGAAAAGAGAGTCTCAATCCAAGAGCTCACAACTCGCACCACCACCTTCTTCGCAAAAAGAAGAGATGGCCCAGCTGAGGATTCGCCCAACTCCGTTGGTCGGCTACTCATGTCATCATCTGTTGAAAAAGTAACAAAAGAACTCTTTCCAGCTGAAGCTGCTCCTGCTCGGGAAGGAATCTCAGCGCGAGGAATCTCCTCAATATTGTCAGAGCTGGTCCCAGGAATCTCTACCTCTGGATCAGCCTCTGGCATCTCTTGCTCTGGAAGCGACGGATCCTCCTCTGCCACTTCAAAACCTGCAAAAAAAACACAAAAAGGTATGAATATGACCCTGTTTGAAAATCATTATCAGAGTTATAACTACAAAATACCTTCTTCGACGACTGGTGGAACACTTTCCTCCTCCATGAACTCATCGGAAGCATCATCAACATTTGCGTCCATCGATGGTTCAAAGTCATCAGAACCCTGTGGCAAGTCAGCTGACAAAAAAAAAATGTGTTAGCAAACCGAGTCACAAACTCAAAAAAAAAAAAGGAGAGCAAAAGAAGTCGTACCAATTGGAGATTCTGGATTTACTCCAGAGCCCGTCGGTTCTTCTTCAGGTGCCTCAACAAGATCCATCACCACCTCATCGGTTGGGACCTCAGGCATCACCAAGTCTTCCTCTGCTAAAAAAAAAAAGAAAAGCAGAAACAAGAAGCAAATCATAACATAAAAAAAAAATCCCATGAAAAGAAATGGAAAGAGAAAAAGGAAGAATCATACCTTCACCAACGGTCTCTTCTTCTCGGCTTCTCTTCTCTGGAGGCTCGTCAGCATCCACTGGCACATCCTCATTGATAGTAAGAGGAACTTCCAAGTTAGGAGAGTCCTCATGCTGCTCCTTGCTGCTATGATGACTCCTCCTCCTCTTACCTCTGCGGGCTCGCTTCTTAGAAGAACCTACCCCGCTGTCAGAGTCAGGTTTCCCACTTGACTCATCACTGGATGGTCTGCTCTTGCCAGTAGACTCCACGGAAGCTTGCCTCTGCGCCGCTTGCATCCAAGCGCCAAGTTCGGCTTCCTCCTGTTCTAGCTGCTCCAAAGCCTCGTCAGGTATTTCTCGAACAGCTTCAGAACCGATGACGCCCTGGTCACCGAGAAAGCCTATCTTGTGCTTCTCTCCAGAAAGGAAGGCCCAAACTTCCTCTCGCCGGATGCCATCCGACTTTCCAAGGCCCTTTCCAGATGCCAGCTTCACATCAAGCTCCTTCCTGGAAAGTCCCCGATATGCCGAGAAGCTCTCCGCGAACCACTTCGCAAAGCCGGCAGTACGGGAAGTCAGCAACACAGGATAAGAAATCATGGCTGTAGTGTCTTCAGCACTATAGAAAGCCCATGCATTTCTCCCGTCCTGTAAGCCTCCAAAGCGCTTCACCATGCTTGAAGGCGCTCCAACAACGCCTTGAGAAAAGCCAAGCTGCAAAGCAAAGCGAGAGGGTACATACGGCTGGATGTCGACGAAAAGATGTCTACGGTACACCATCGTGCCGACACGTATGCTGAAAAGCCACTCTCTCTCTGCATTTGTCAAGGAATAATGCCTTCCCGACCCCGCCCTGGTAGAGTCTCGGGAGGCACCAAAATCAAAAGCCTTCTTCCGCAACTCCGGAGAAAGCTTTACTGAAGATTGCCCCATCTCGACGTCCCTGAACCGTCGGATCCTCATGCGGGCAAACAAAAGTGATTCAGACACGGCTTTGCCCTTAGCCAGTCGAATCATCAGAGGATCATCATCCTGAGCAGCACCCAGCCGATGGAAGCCAGGACAGTGGTATACATACCATGAATAAAAGATATGGGCTGAAAATACCCTATTCATGGGAAGCCCAAGCCGAACCAGAAAAGCAGCAGCCTGCAGTTCGGTACACAGGTAGGAGTAAAGAGCTGGCACCAAAGCAAGCTGCTCTCCAAACGCCATCTGACAAGCCGGAAAAATACAATGCGGCCTGATGTGCGTTCCATCTCCTCCAGCAAATACAGCCTCACCAAGCCAATAAGTGAGGTAAACAGCGAGATCTCTCCGCAGTGCAATGTCAGGACATATGGCGTTTGTACTTGCACAGAAATCTCTCAACTCTTCTTGCATGGCCAAGATCTTCTTTGAACTTGGATCCTCAGCTCCGGCTTCCTGGGTCGCGCTATCAGAAGACTCCCTACTATCAAAAAAGTTAGGGACTGAAGAGCTAAAACTCTTCCAACTGCTGGATCTAACTTTCGAACCCCCCTTCTCCTTCAAAAAATCATAGAAGGCGACGAGCTGAAAGTATAGAAGCCTGAACTCCTCAGACTGCCCCTCGAGGACGCTGTCAATCGGCATAAACTCCTCATAAAGTTTGCCGAGGATGGGCAATCCGGTAATAGCGCTCAGCTCCTTCAAAGAAAAACCAATCTCACCATTCGTCACAACGAAGGTATTGGTTTGTGGGAGGAATGACTCCAGCATAGCCATGAAGGCCTCGTCGGAAAAGATCACGGTCTCCCTAAAGGCGCGGACCGCATCAAAAATCCCGGCTTCCTTCAAAACGGCGCCACCAATCAGCAGGACGCGATTAGTCCACGACTTCCACTCGGAGTCAGCATTGAAGCGGCCACGAAGTCGGAAAGGCTTGATCCAATTGCTGCCGTCACCACTGAAAATACCAAGGCCCACCGGTCTCAAATCGACCGATGGATAATCAGAGCCCTGGTAGCCGCTTGATGGCATCAACAAGTCCATGTCAACAGGCGACCTCTCCGTATATCCAGGAGAACCGCCGACAAAAACCCCGGTCTTGATTACATTTGTCCTTCTCACCCAGCTTGGAGGATCTTCCCTCTTAGGGCACGTGGGGGCAAGGCTCAGAATCGAGACGGTGCGATCAAACATCGACCGGGTAGCAACAGTCTTCTTCTCACCATCTGCTGTGAAGGAAAACTTGAAAACATCTCCTCTGGTATGTAATGTCATCAGGCACTGCATCACCAAAGAAGAAGGTAGGCTTGGGCAAAACGCTCTGATCTTCCATCACCCATGGACGACTGCTTACCATGATCTTATAGAATTCCTCTCCCTTGAGAGTGATCAGTCGCTGCCTCATCTCATCTCTGTTGAGGGAGTCGCACTCTTCCAGATTTCTCTCAACATACTGGACCTTCTCAAAAGCCTGCTGAACGGCCGGATTAGAAGATCTAGAAGATCGACGAGGTACGCTTGTAGCAGGCTCTTTACCCTTGTTCGCTCTGGAGGAACCACCTGAAAAGGATGGAAAAGAAAAAGATCAAACATCAAACATCAAAATGACAGAATCTCGCTAAAAAAAAAATCTGGCGAAATTTTGACATGATGACGGGGCAATTCCGAAGAAAAGGAACTATCCCGAAAGAAATAAGAAAGCTTGAAGATGGGCTCAACATCGCTGCGAGCTCCGAAACTCCAAACTTTCGAAACCTAAAAGTCTCCGCAAAATCAGGAAGGGCTCAACATCACTGCGAGCTCCAAGTTCCCAAATTTGCAAAAACTTTCAGGTATGCTATCACATCATGCTACAAATTTAATTTACAAATTGAATGCATGCATGAACATCTTGGTTTGCGAAAAAAATGCATTATCATGATGAGCAAAAAGAAAAAAAAAAGAAAAGAAACTTTCTCAAAAAAAAAAAAAAGGAAAAAATTTAGGGCTGGCCCACAGGCCACGTGGCCGTACGGCCAGATCCGTACGGATCTGTCCGTACGGCCCACACAAAAAAAAAAAAAACAACAAACATAAAAAAAAAGAAAGAAAAGAAAGAAAAAAAAACACGTGTAAAAAAAAAAGGGGAAAACACGTGGAAAAGAAAAAAGAAAAAAAAGAAGAAGAAAAGAAAAAGAAAGAAACAAAAAAAAAAGAAGAAAGAACTTTTTTTTTCCTACAATGGAGTTTTCTTGAAAAAGAAGAACTTACTTGAAGCCATTGATGGAGAAGAAGAAGAAAACTCTTGAAGATCTTGAAGAAGAAAAGCTCTTGGTCTTGAAGCCCTCTTGAGATTATTGCAAAAGAAAGTAATAAGAGCAAGAGATCTAACCTTCTCCTTGCTTTTATAGAGGAGAGCAAACCAAAGAAGGAAAGAAGAAAGAGGTAAGTGTTACTAATTAGTAACCTTACCAAAAGAAAGAGATTAGAAAGATTCTTTCCCAAAAGAAAGATATCTTGAAGGATTTCTCCCAAAAATCAATCTATGACGGATTCTTTCCCAAAAGAAAGATATCTTGAGATATCCTATCCCAAAATAAAGGGATCTTGAGAGATTTTCTCCTAAAATCAATCTATGACGGATTCTTTCCCAAAAGAAAGATATCTTGAGATATCCTATCCCAAAATAAAGGGATCTTGAGAGATTTTCTCCTAAAATCAATCTATGACGGATTCTTTCCCAAAAGAAAGATATCTTGAGATATCCTATCCCAAAATAAAGGGATCTTGAGAGATTTTCTCCTAAAATCAATCTATGACGGATTCTTTCCCAAAAAGAAAGATATCTTGAGATATTCTATCCCAAAAATAAAGGGATCATGAGAGATTCTCTCCAAGTAAAGATATTCTTAGATATTCTCTATCCAAATGAGATATTTTTGGATATTCTTTACAAAAATGACACCATATGAGATCTAAGCCATTTCAAAAGCTTAAGGTCCCATGGGTTAGCCCATATGAGCCAGGTTTGACCACCTAGGCACAAAAAAAAAAAAAAAAAAAAAAAGAAAAATTTTGGGCTTTTAGTCAAAGAGAAATCCCTCTTACCAAGAGCATACAAAAATGGTTCCATGCCTCTTTTGAGTTGATTGGACCATACAAAAGAAAATTCCAAGCCCCATGAGCTTCCAAAAATCAAACCATCCAGCCTCATCTACCAAATTGAGCCAAAATCTTGAAATTGACATTCCATCAAACCAAATCCTGGTCCCCTAACTTGCCACATACAGCCTGTTAGGTCACAAGACCAAAACCAAAAACCAAAACCTGATCCCCTAACTTGCCACATATAGCCTGTTAGGTCACAAGATCAAAACCAAAATTGATCCCCCAACATTCCACATACAGCTTGTTGGGTCACACGATCAAAACCAAACCCGACCCCCTAACCTGCCATATATAGCCTGTTAGGTCACAAGGTCAAAACCCAAATCCACATCCCTGATGTCATCTTCAAAACTTTGCCTCGAGATGGTACGTGATCCCTTTCACTACCATAAAAATCCCCTGGAAACTCAAAAGGCTACAAATACCAAAAAAAGACTGCTCAAAGACTCTTGGTCAAGTCACAGGCTCTCCTTCAAAAATCTCTTCGAGGCACATCGACTACAAAAGTTAAGCAACTCGCCGCTGTACCTCGAGGGGGCATTTGTTGACACCAAAAATGTCACTTTGCCTTTTCAAGATCCAAAGAGCTACATGAAGTCGCAACCTGCCATAAATAGGCAATGCTGCTTCCAAAAATCAAATCTTGTCAGAATCAAACAAAAACTGCAAGATTCTTCCAGACAGCCAAAAGAGGAGTACACAACAAGTTTCGGGCCATTTCAAAATCATTTGGCCTAACTTCGCTTCTCCGACAGCCGAAAAGGAGCTCTCGGTGACAAAAGCTCTCCGGGACCATGATTTCCAAGACAGAGCCTATGGATCATCTTAAAATGACTCCAATAGGTTCCCTGTCAAATTTCAAGTCAATCGGACATCGGTTGACCGCACATCAAACCGCGACATCTTCATCGCGACAAAAAGCAAGTCTACAGGTGATAGGACCCCAAACGGCTTCAAAACTCAAACAAAAGCCTATGGTTGGTCTTATTTATTGCTCAGGAGGCTTCACACCAAATTTCAGGTCATTCCGACATCGTTTGACCTAGTTTCAGCTTCTGACGGAAAATCGGCAGCTCTGTGCGACAAAGTCTTCGGCTTTCTCAGGAAATTGGAAACTTTGCAAAATAAAATGCAAGGATTCTCATCAGGTTTCCTACAAAGAAATCAGGCCAATAAATGGTCAAAATGTCAAGGAAAAGTACAGAAGAAAAAAGAATCAGAAAAAAAGCAAAAACGGACGCAAAACGGGACACGAAAGGGGGAAAACCCCCCCAGGGTCGCAGGCCCCTGCGACCCTGGGCCAGGGTCGCCGGCGACCATGGACCCCGGGGTCGCCGGGAAAGCCCCGGAAACCCCGGTTTTCGCCGTTTTTTTCGCGATTCGAGGAGCCCAGCCTCTGGTACTTTCCAAAATTCATGCTTTTGAGACACCAAGTCCTCTGACATCCGTCCAAAACACGGGTAAATCATCAAGAGTATCGAAGACAGTATTGATCGCCACCCGGTCAACCAAAAAAGTGTGCCTTCTACCCGACCGATCGAGAAATCGACAGGACAGATGGCACCGACCCGCTGTTGGCAACAAACACCTGAAATTACATGGTCATCTGATGTCGATCTACATGAAGATCCATCGATGATCATCGACAGAAGAATCCCAAAAGACGTGGCACGGCCCGCGACTCTTCAGCTGCTCGGCGACCACTTAATGCGATTAATTGACTAGCTTTATTACAGTCATTAATCCATTTCTTTGGACGGCCCAATCAGAAGCAAGCATTCGGGAGTTACAAGTCAAGAAATTCATGGCATTTAACCCATGAAACTCCTCCCATCATGGCGATTAAAGGCGATTAAATGCCCTCAATCTCCTCCGGCCAATCAGAAGCCAAGAAAAAGGAGTTACAAAATAAACAATTCAATTTTGTAACTCCTCCCATTATGCGGCTTAATGACATTAAAAGCCCATAAACTCTCCTAAATGGCTACCAAGAGCCTATAAATAGGAGAGCACTCCAAAGGAATCCAGATCGGAAAAAAGAGACAGACACACAGACAGAGAGAAGCACAGAAATCCAGAGAAAGAAAAAAGAGAGAAAACTCTGCGGAAATTCTACACCGGCCACCGCAACAAGGTGATAAAAGTCCCTTGGGGGGGTACCCCCCCCCAAGGTCCTTGCCTTCTCCTCCTGCCTCCAACGGCTTAGATATGGCTTTTCAGCCCGTCTACTCGGCTTTTTATTGGACATAGGACCTTCCTTTGGTCTTTGTCCTCTAAAAACCCGAGGTTATAGCCAAGCCAAGCGAATCAAATAGCATCCTCTGTTCTCATCTGCATGGATGATGGCGAAGCCCACATATGGCTTGCGACCGTCAATCTAAACGAGTCCCCCACAATCTCCTGAGAAGTTAGATCCTCCTTTTCTTGCTTTTCATTGTAGTTTGTATTTTTTCAAAAGAGACAAAAATCACAATTCTTGTCTTTCATTGTTGATAAGGATTGTAAATCGGCTATAAACGCCAAAATCGGCTATAAACGCCAAAAATCGGCTATAAATGCCAAAATCGGCTATAAATGCTAAAAAAAATCGCATTTCACGGCAAATCAAGAAAAATGTCTCTTTTCTTAAATATATGTGCAATGGAAAACTTGAAAGAAGTTGATTTCCTTTTTACTTGCGAAGGTTGATCTCCGGATCACCACTTGCAATTCCAAGTAAAATAGAAAATCTGGCACACCCACAAAAAAAGAAATGTTGATGCACGCCCTTGCCCCCCGGTTACGAAAGGGTCGGACCCGACGGACTCCCACGTCCGCCGACCTCGGTAGGAACCGAGCAGGAGCGCGGTCCATCAGATCTTAAAAAAGGCTGACTTCTCCGGCCGAATCTCGAAGTGGGCCGTCGAACTAGGGCAATACGACATCAAGTATCAACCTAGAATGGCAGGCCAAGCTCAAGTCCTGGCAGATTTCATCGTCGAATTCACTTCTCCAAGTTCGGCACCAACCCCACTCGGCACCGAACTGGGGGACAGGAGGCATGAGAACGAAGTCACTGGGCCAGAAGAAGAGCAGGCCTGGAACCAGTTCCTCGCTTCCGCTTGGAAGGTATTCGTTGATGGATCCTCTACCTCCAAGAGGGCTGGCGCCAGCATAGTCCTTCAATCTCCAGAAAGATTGGTTATCGAACAAGCCCTCACCCTTGACTTCAAAGCATCCAATAACGAGGCAGAGTACGAGGCCCTAATAGCCGGGCTGAACAACGCTAAAATCCTAGGAGCTCAACAGCTGGCAGTTTTCAGTGATTCACAGTTGGTAACAAGCCAGCTGACTGGAGACTACCAGGCTCGCGACGACAGGATAGCCACCTACTTAGCACACGCAAAAAAGCTTTTCTCACAGTTCCAAAAAGCCGAAGTCAAGCGAATTGGTAGAGACTCTAACTCTCATGCTGATGCCCTCGCCAGCCTAGCTTCAGCGGTTGAGGCAGGGATGAAAAGAATTGTCGAGGTAGGATCGCTAGATAGGCCGAGCACGGAGCTCCCTCCACCTCGGCAAATTCTATGCGTCAATCTCGGCCCGAGCTAGATGGACGAAATCATCACCTTCCTTAAAAATGACCAGCTCCCCGAAGACAAGAACGAAGCTCGCCGAATCAGACTGAGAGCAGCTCGGTTTTGGTTGAGCCCATAAGGCAAGCTCTACAGGAAGTCCTTCACCGGCCCCTACCTTCAGTGCGTCCACCCTGACAATGTCAACGACTTCCTCTACGAGATGCATGAAGGAATCTACGGGAGTCATATCGGTGGACGGTCGCTGGCATACCGGGCTATCAGCCAGGGTTATTGGTGGCCGTACATGCAGATAGATGCGCAGAAATACGCCCAGAAATGCGAAAAGTGCCAGAAGTTTTCACATTCACTCCACTAGCCGGCTCAGGATCTGAGTCCACCATCCAGCCCATGGCCTTTTGCCCAATGGGGACTGGACATCGTAGGACCCCTCCACTGAGCACCAGGAAATAAAAGGTGGCTGATAGTAGCCACTGATTACTTTACCAAGTGGATAAAGGCAGAAGCACTCTCCTCCATCGCCGAACACGATTCAAAGAATTTCGTCTGGAGAAACATCATCACGAGGTTCGGAATTCCACGGACTTTGATCTCAGATAACGGGACTCAGTTCGATTCCAACCTCTTCAAAACCTTCTGCCAGGGGCTCAGCATCAGAAATCAATACTCCACCGCAGCATACCCCCAAAGCAACGGCCAAGCCGAGATCTCCAACAAGGTGGTGCTTGATGGACTCAAGAAAAGGCTCGATCGAGCCAAAGGAAGATGGGTAGAAGAACTGCCGAGCGTCCTGTAGGCATACAGGACGACACCAAGACACTCCACCTCGGCAACACCTTTCTCCCTCGCTTACGGTATGGAAGCCGTGATTCCGCTTGAGGTCGGTCTCCCGACCTTGAGATCGGAACTCTTCGACCAAGGCCACAACGACGTGAACTTGACTCGAGAACTAGACCTAGCCGAAGAGCGCAGAGAAGCAGCGGCCGTCCGTCTGGCTGCCTATCAGCAGCAGTTGGCCAGGGGCTACAACCAAAGGGTTAGAGAGAGGAAATTCTCAGTCGGGGAACTCGTCTTGAAGAAGTCCCTCCCGTAGGACAAAGATCCAAACCATGGCAAGTTGGCGCCAAACTGGCACGGACCGTTCAAGGTCATTGAGGTTTACGGTCGTTCGGCTTACAAGCTTGAGAACATGGATGGCAAACAATTACCATGACCATGGAACGCGACGCACCTCAAGAAGTTCTATTTCTGAATTGTAACCAATTTTTGAAGAGCAATAAAAGCACTCCGTTCCTTGTCTCTCTCAATTCTCTCCAGAACATAGAACTCTCCAACAACGCCTAAGGGACTATACGACTCGGTTCTCCATTTCGTGCTATGTGAGCACCTCGACACTCTTGCCAGGTTGCCGGCACGCCCCTTGCGATGAGCTAGTGGGTCTTCTCCATTTCGTGCTATGTGAGCACCTCGGCATTCTTGCCGGGTTGCCGGCACGCCCCTGGCGACGAGCCAGTGGGTCTTCTCTATTTCGTGCTATGTGAGCACCTCGGCACTCTCGTCGGGTTGCCAGCACGCTCTTGGCGATGAGCCAGTGGGTCTTCTCCATTTCGTGCTATGTGAGCACCTCGGCACTCTTGCCAGGTTGCCGGCACGCCCCTGGCGACGAGCCAGTGGGTCTTCTCCATTTCGTGCTATGTGAGCACCTCGGCACTCTCGTCGGGTTGCCGGCACGCTCTTGGCGACGAGCCAGTGGGTCTTCTCCATTTCGTGCTATGTGAGCACCTCGGCACTCTTGCCAGGTTACCGGCACGCCCCTGGCGACGAGCCAGTGGGTCTTCTCCATTTCGTGCTATGTGAGCACCTCGGCACTCTTGCCAGGTTGCCGGCACTCCCCTGGCGACGAGCCAGTGGGTCTTCTCCATTTCGTGCTATAAGAGCACATCGGCACCCTTGCCAGGTTGCCGGTGCGCCCTCTACATATCTATCGATGGGGCATCGGTCCTAATGATATAATTCGGGGCTAACCTGGGGGCAGCTCGGCACCTATTCCTACCGAGCTCGTATACTTATACAAAATATTTGAAAAACAAAAACATGCATAACAAGGAAAGTGACCCAGATATTAGCCAAAGAAAACTTTAATTGTATTGAATCTCCATTCATTACATGAAACAACGGATACAATTGAAAACAAGAAAGATACATCAAGAGCGAAGGCAATTACAAATCTCCGCGAGCAAAATAGACAGGACCGCCGAGGTCACGCGGGGTCGGAAGCATGAGGAGCGGCAGCGGCTCTGATGTCGGTCCTGATCCGATCAGCATTAGGTTCCCCAGCAGCTATCTCACCAGCAATGACGGGGGGGGGGGGGGGGGGGGATGGTTCGGCACATGAGCTTGGTAGGGAGGCGGATCCTTGAAGGACAGATGGCCTTCCGAAACCCCCGCCTCCTTCAAGGCGGAACACCATCCCTTCGCCCAGGCCTTGTCCCTCACTACAAGCACCCTGGCCTTATAGTGGGCCGTCACTTGAGCCTTGGTGTCCTCAAAAACGGCGTCACACTCTGACTTGAGCTTGGCCTCAGCTTCATCCGCCCTTTTTGATTCAGCTCGGAGCTTGGCCTCGAAGTCGTCTTTCAGCCTTTCCAGGGAGGCCTCGAGCTCGGCCACCTTCCTCTTCTCGGCCTCCGTCTCGCCCCTCGCTTGCTCAAGCCCCGCCTTGATTTTCCCTCGGCCCTCGTCAATTTCTAAGTAATGGCGTCCAGGGCTTCCTCGAAGCCGTTCTTCTCCACGTTCAGCTCGGTGACCACGGTGCCTTGCTTATAGAGCCTGTCGGCTGCGACGAGAGACTTCTGCACCGTCTGTCGAAGAAACAAGGCATTCAAAAAGAAAATCAGAATAGTCACCGAAACTGAACAACTTAACAGATAGTTTAAAGGTTCAAATGAACTCACTGCGAACCACGACTGCAGCAGCAACAGTATCAGCTCCGGGTCGCTATACCCCTCCAACTGAGCCATATCTCGAGGGGATCGACCTTCCGGAGGACACGGTCCTCCATTGTCATCGGTCTCCCTGGTTCAAGCAAGAAGCTCGGCTCCCAAGGACTTGGACCGGCGGAAGGCGACGCCGGAGCCGAGCTGGAACCCCCTTCGATTCTCGGCCTTTTTTTCGACCGGTCCTCCTTCTGCCTGATCTCGGCTGGGGGTGATTGAGCCTCCGGTCCCGGCAGGAGCCTCTGTTGCAGCTATGGGAGAAGCCGCCGAAGACCCCGGGGGAGGGATCTCGAGGATGTCCGGGTTCGAAGGCGCCTGGAGGGCTTGGGCGTCGTCGACACCGAGTGCCAAAAGCTCGATGTCCTCGAACGACATACGCCTGGCGCGCCGCATCTCTGAGCTCGGCGAAGGAGACTGAATAGTCTGACGCGGCCTCTTTCTTTTTGAGGTCTCGCGTGACCTCGGCCCAGACGTAGAAGCCTGAGCGCCGGACACGGCCCTGCGTTTGATGTCAGTCACAGCCCGTGAAGGCCCTTCCTTCTTGGCCCTGGACCTCGGAACAACCTGTTCTCTCTCAGCCCCAGGCTCGGCCCCATCCAAACTTCCTTCTCGGGACGGCTCGGTTGTACCCTTGATGTAGCCACGGTACTTCGGCTGGTACCTTAACAGCGACCAAGCCGCCCTGCCTTCGTGACGGTTGTACCGCTTGACTTGCCGGAGCCAAGCTTCGTTCCTCACCTAGATATACCGGGCAGCCTGCCTCCTCTCCTTAGCAGCTGCACAGCAAGCAGAAATATCAGTTCGGTAAGACAGGAAAGAAAAAGGCATATGAAATATATACAAAAGTGGGGAGATGGTATTTAGTTGGAACAGTCCCGAAGTGGCGGGGAATCCTGTAAGCTCTATCAGTTTCGGCCATGCCGAACTCCCAGTTACCCGAGACGTACAGAAGATCGTCCCCGGCGTACTTACTTGAGTCCTCCAGGTAGCGAACAAAGCCTTCCCGGCGCGGCTTAGCCCGGAGATAATAGGCATCTCCAGACTTGCATATGTCATAGATGTCCTCAATATCGAAGACGCCGAGGTCGATGCCTAGGACCTCGTTAAGTTTGACCGTGCCCAGTATGATCTTGAAGACGTTGGGCAGCAGCTGGCAGGGGCAGAGGCACCACTGGCTGAGAAACCTCCTCAGAAGAGGATGAAGGGGGACACGAACCCCACCTTCAGTCACAGCCACCAACGGGAAAGGCATCCAGCCTCCCGAGAAGTCACGGAGGTTGATACCATTGGGATCAGCCCCCCTGACTTGGACATCGGCAGGGATCTTATATGCCAACC
The DNA here is from genome assembly GCA_012931725.1 of Litsea cubeba. Taxonomy (NCBI): domain Eukaryota; kingdom Viridiplantae; phylum Streptophyta; class Magnoliopsida; order Laurales; family Lauraceae; genus Litsea; species Litsea cubeba. The sequence goes on along the minus strand of CM022948.1, from coordinate 49,545,976 downwards.
TAAATCCCTCGATCGCCGCCTCACTTTCTACCCAGTGACTATAAATACCCATCTCTACCAAAACCTATGAGCAAGAAGAAACCCTAGACCCTAAACCCACGGGAAAAGGCAGAAGAAAAAGAACTTACGAAGACGAAAAACCAGGGTTCAGACTAGCGAGAGCTCAATCTCGGCGGCACTCCTCTTCTCAGACAGATTTCTCTTAGCAGCGTTCTCTTCTCCGGTATAAAGCAGCAATAAGGAGGAAGAGAGCTTTAATATCCTATATATAAAGGAAGGAGGAAGGGCTCCCCCCTTTAGCAATAATAAAACAATGATACTAATCAAGAGTTTAGAAAACCTGTGTATGAATAATGAATTTCATAAAAGATAGTGCATCATTTGTTAAATAGCAACATGAACGATATGAAACAGTAGAGGTACCAAGGATAAAGAACTGTCAAGATGGCAACCACACAAAGCTACATCCTCTCTCACCGAAGTGAAGAGAGCGCATACCCTTACAATATCATTGACCTCAGCACACAAGGTGAGGAGGGACAACGATAAATACTATAATATACATATATATATACTCTGCGGGACCACGGTAGCGAACCGGGTAAAAACTCTGCACATTCCAGACTGCAGCTGACTATCAGGAGGGGAAGGAACCCCAAGTCGGTGGATCAGACCGACGAGGTCGTCCAAGCTTAGTGGTGCCGACTCATAGGTCAAATACGATAAATCAAATCATATGCATAGTAAGAAACGGGGTGCCAAGAAGCACAAAATACACATTCATCTCAAGTCGACATATACAGGTTAGCAAAAGCTAAGCACATCTCTTCTAGTACTCTCGGAACAGTCTAGTCATATCATGTGGGTTGAATTCTCAAAATAGGAGTTTGGTTGAAAATCGAATACATATAGTTTCCCATACCTTTACAGGCTAACAATGGGGTTTCTAGAATTGAATTAGTGTGAATAGGGTCCCGTATGTCGATCATGATGTAATTTGGTACTCTTTAAGAGTTAGGGACATTCCGGGTCCTTATACACATTGGTCAATCTAGAAAATCTCATGGAATCTCCATGATAAGGTTCCTCTCCTTCCTCCGGACTTCATGCAATGCCTTATAAGTCCTTAAATAACATTAGGGCTCCAAACAATACCTCCCCACTACAACCCATCACAATTTACCCAATTCTTTCATGGGTTTAAATGCATCATTACAGGTTCAATGTCTTCAAATAAGAAGAGAAGGGACAGAGCTGAATTGAACTTGAGTATGGGCTCGAAATGAATCTGGAGAACAGTCCCACAATTCCCCTTATTTTGCAGTTCATCTCATTTCAGTCCGATCGATCGGACTCATTCGCCGACGATCGGTCCTGAAACGTTCTCAGTTATTTACAGTCCGATCGATCGGACCTGATGGGCGATCGATCGGTTTTGAAAACACTCTCAGTTATTTACAGTCCGATCGATCAGACCTGATGGGCGATCGATCGGTTCTGAAAACACTTTCAGTTATTTACAGTCCGATCGATCGGACCTGATGGGCCATCGATCGGATAGCGACGAATCTCAGCCCATTTGGTTGAATTCCTCTTTTGTCCAACTCCTATCAATTTCCTTTCTTTCCCCTTCTTCCAAACATAACTTCATGAATATTTGGGCCCTTCCTTTACCTCCTCATCTCATTAAATCATCATTCAAAATCAATAGTACCAAACTATCAAGCATGATAAACCATTAAAACCTATTAATAAAGATAAATCAAGATTTTGCATAAAACATGATAAATACATGAAAATCATTTCATCCACTTGCCTTGGGTCCAATGCAAATCAAATTGAGCTCTAATCACCTCTTAAGCCTACAATCAAACACCTATACAAAAACCCCCAAATCCAACCCTAGAATATCAAAATTCAAGCAAAACAAAACGAAATCTTCCAATAAACGAAATGGAGCTTCCCTAGGGCTAAACAAACAAAATTCTAAAACTTTTAGGAAGACTACTTACAAGGAAGTTCTTCAAAAAGCAATGTGTTGTCCAAAGGAAGCCTTGAAGTGGGCGGTTTTCTTTGAAAATGGTGTCAAGATGAAGCACTTGAGACGAGGAAGAAGATTGTAGCCTCTAATTTCCATTAGCACTAGCTTGGTGGAAGATTGAAGATGAAGAAGCAAGTAAAAGGCAAGAGAAAACCCTAAGTCTGGAAATCTCTTCTCCTTTTAGGGTTTTTTGCCAGAAATGGAAAAATGAAGAAAAAGCTCTCTATATATATAGTAAGTGGGGATGGGGCCCACAACTTAAAAGGCTTCTCGGGCTAAAAACATGGCTTTCGGGGCCTCAAACGAATTCGACGAAGAAGACAAAGTTGATCGGCGAAATTTCTAATTTCTAAAAAGTATATATTTTGCACATTTTGGTGACATTGAAATCGGTGTCCAGATTTTGGATGAAAAGACCATTTTGCCTTCAATTTGTGAAAAGTCGGGTTTAGGGTCCTCGAATGGAAACGATGTCAACATGAAAGTTGTAGGAATTAACAAGATAAGTCCAATGGGGTTAAAAACACAATTTTTTGGAAATCATCGGTAAACCCCCAATCTCACGTAATTCATAACAAGAACCCCCAAAGGGTCCCACAAGTAAAGAGGCTCTCCAAATTCCCCAAAGCTATTATAAAAGCTATTCTAATCCCCAACTAATCCAAAAACCACTAAACACACTTAAAATTAAAACACAACTTAATTAACTCTAATCAAGGTCTCTCGGGTCGGGGTCTTACAATGATCATTGAATACCAACTGAATGAAGCTTCCGTTGTATTTAATGGAATTTTATTTGGACTCACCACAGTTTGTGATGTTATGTGGGTCCAGTTTTGGAAGCTTATGTTATATTAAATACAGGAATTTGAATTTGATTTAATTTTTCACGTTTTTTTCCCAATTCTTATTTTGGGGACATGACATCTTGTCATGAAATCCAAGGGTGCGATGAGGCCTCCTATTTCCACAAAATCCCATCCCTCAATTCTTCTTAGTTCTTAGATCACCTAATGCAATTCAAGAGAAATTAACAGAAGGGCAGAACTTGCTAGAGTAGAAAGTACAAAACACTTCTAAGCAGTGATATTCTTCCATCATGAAAAGTTCCGTATACAAACATCACAGACCTAACTAGAGAACTTTAGAGGATCCTTGAAAGCCTAAGGGTATCCAGTCAACGAATCCCAGTAAGAGGGAAGGCTGGAATTGTAGTCCTCTACATTCAAGAGATAGTTGCACTCTCCCATCTGCTGGTAGCTTAACTTCTTGTTGATGTCGCTGCTGCTGTTACTGTCATTATTTTTGTTCTTGTTGCCAGTGCTGTGGATGTGAATCGCACTCTCCACGGTCTCCTCCACAGAAGCGGAATCTGTGTGACCAGTGGCGGACCATTGCTTTGTGGCTGCTGCTGTTGCTCTCTCTTGGAGCTCGGCCTTCAGTTTCATTACCTAAATCAACAGACAAGAAAACAAAACATCCACAGTTCCATTGAATGATCTTGCATGCATGAATATGAGAATTGATCCACCTGGGAGTTTAGTGGAGTGGCATGAGGTAAGGGTGTGCTCTCCACTGTTTTTTGTTGGAAAACAACCCAGATTTGCCCGGTGTGCATTTCAGTAGGTTTAGCGGGCAAAGATTAGTGGCGTCAGGGATACCCATGTCATAAAAAAAAATGCGAATTGAAATTTGGGTTTGATTCCAATCTTCTTGTTAGTAAAACTGTTGGTCATCATCTAGACCGTTCAGTAGATGGACAGTTGGAAACTCAAATCACATGGGTACTTAAAATACCTTTGGGAGTCTATGCAGTTAGACGCAACAACGGACAACCCATACCAGATTTAGATGGTCTTAGAACGTGGTTTCAGAAACTTTATTGATCAAAGCTGAAACTCGTATAGGTCTTAATCTGATATTTCAATTGGTTTTGGCCCTTCTCTAATTAAAAGAACTCGTTTTTTGTTTTTTTTCTGAAAAATGAGAAAAGTAAAAGCCATAAATCTTAATTATTAGTGGCTTTTATGGTGTTCTAGATGTAAGTAAACAAAACAAAGTGTAAAGATGTTTAAGAATTCTCCAACACATTTTGATTGTACGTTTTGGAGCTTAGTTTCTTCTAGTCAATATACATTTACCTTTAGAAAAATAATATATATACAAAACTAAACTTACAGAAAATTTGTATCACTCACAGCTGAAACTTTCACGCATTGGATGACATAATTAAGTTTCTGCCAAGTTTTAAACCATGCATCCACAACGCAGCTTATGATCCCTATGGGGCCAATAGGCTCCAAGAGAATGAGTGGATCCATTTTGATAAATCCACACTTGTCAATGGCAGGAATAAGCAGCAAAGCATATGGAAGTAATTTTGTTACAGTGCCAGCACTGGTGTGAGAGGTTGCATGATGAGTTTGATTTTAAGGAAAGAAATTGAAAATTGTGAAGAGCGACCTCCTCTTGGAGCTTCTGCTTCTCTATAGAGATAGCATCAAACTCTTGCTTGAGGGCGTAGTAGACGCGTTCGAGCTGCTTGCTCTTCCAACGGGCGCGCCTGTTCTGAAACCAAACAGCAACCTGGCGAGGCTGGAGATCCAGCTCTTGGGCCAGCCTCATCTTCCTCTCTGGCTCCAGTTTTGTCTCCTCCTGAAAGCTCCTCTCCAATGAATTGATCTGATCCATCGACAACCTTCTCTTCCTCTCCTGAACTGGAAATGGGATACCGCTATTGCTGCTGCTTCCCAAGAATGTGGGCAGAGGCACTCTTTTCGAATGGCACTTGAGCTCTAATTGAATCAGACATGATATTATTATGAAATTCATGTAATGGGTTATTGTGCAAATGAGGAAGTAATAGCAAGAAAGAAGTACCTGGGCATGGCTTGTTGTCGTAGAAGATGGTGAAGTTGCCATTCCAAGACATCTCTCTCCTCCTACTGCAATTAAATCTTCTATAATCGATTCAGATGAAGAGAATTCTTCTCCACCGTTGTGCTTTCTTCTTGGAAATGTAAGAGAACGTGTTGCCAAATTTGCTGTTGTTGCACTTATACGGGGTGGAATGAGGGAAGCATATATAAACTACAAAGACGACAGAGAAGAGGGCTGGCCTTGTGGGGCTACCTACGTGTCACTATTTGGGTAGTGTTGGAAGAAGTGGAATCGAAGATATATTGTAGTAAGGTACTTATGGAATCCGTACGGCTAGAAATAATAGTCTCCTTGTATATTGGCCGACTTCGGTTGGATTGAATTTTTGGCCCAGAACCAAGGCCATGATTGGCACCCATACCAGTTTCGATTCAACTGGCGCATCCACGTTTGGTGGACCCCAATGTCTGGACCATTGACTGGTCTCAATCTGCCTCATGTCATGCATAAAGCCCAAAGAACTATGTTTTCTTTTCTAATTTTATTTATTTATTTACTCCTAATGGGTGGCTCGACCCCACAATGGATGATTTTATGTCCCTTTACTAGTTGCGTGGTGGACAGAACAATTAAATGTAATTTGCTTTGGGCTCATTGGTCTGGATGGAATTGAATACCAAGGAATTCATGATAAAGTAGGTTCTAAAAAAGGATTATATAAAGGCGAGATGTGAAAGACATAAGCTAGAGTTGTAAATTAGACCTCAGTTTGCTAGATCCAATTTCAGAAATATGTGTAAATAAACAGCTAACCTTAAATATCTTATTTTATGCACTTTTATAGGCTCCAATTTATTAAAGAAACCGTTCATTATTTTCATATATATTGTGAGCCTCAAAATCCAAACCTAATATTTTATGAAACATGAGAGAAACATAAAAACATATAAATCCTACTTTTTGATCGTCTTCACTTTAATTTGTGGGGTTCCTATTTATGATCTATACCGCTCAATATTCTCATTGATATATTAAACCCCACTGTATAAAATCTCATTTCTTAGGTCCTCTTGGATTTAGAGAAATATGTGAAAAATAAAAAGATCGATTACATAACTCCACTCTCTAGTTTTCCACTCTTTTATGGAAAACCAATCTATGATCCGAATTGTTCACTATGTTAAAGACCCACTATGTTATAGAAAAGTTTGGTCGAGCGTGCGAAACTCTATAAATAATGATATAGATCCTTTCATGTTCTTTGTATTTTCGTCCTATTTCATTTATACATGTGAACATTGGCTGCTAAACAAACGTGGTAATATGTTTTATACATGAAAATTATATTTATATATATATATGTATGTATGTATATTTATATGTATATCTTATTTTCATATCCATGTATAAAAGTAAACCGACTTTTATTAAAAACCTCTGAGCAAATGATAGTGCTCTTTTTTGTAATCAAGGGCACCTTTTACCTTGAAACAAAATATTATAAACCTAAGCTATCTATCGAAGAAATGATAGATTGAAAAAAAGGGAAAACAAAACGACAGATACCGTATATTAATGGCAGTTTGGCCTTTTACCACAATTGATATATAACGGATGTGACCCGCTGAATCAACATTTGGGTGTGTTTCCGAATCAAGAATATAACATTCATTTTAAGCAGATTTAATATTTAAAAAGTGGGCCCTACGAAAGGATTTGGATACTCTACATGACAGCTATGATTCTCGAAAACTAGCTAGAGAATATTGACTCAAGTAATTTCATCTCCAGATGTATTCCCCCTCTTGACTTTGGATCCTCTAGTGTTTGAAAAGTAGAAATGTTATGTAACAAGGCCTGCAAATCCACCACAACATACTGAATCCAATAAAAATAATAATTAAAACAGTAGTTTTCTGTCGAGTTACATTCCATCAAGAACTAGGATCACTATCAAATCGACCACTTGTAACACATATGAATAACTTCTATCTCTTACATATGATTAAACTAATCATAAATCCCACTAATCTTGTCTTCAAATATAGCTAAGAACCACTAAAAAAGGGTATATTGATTTGAAAAAACTTGGAATATAACAAGTGAGACCATTCCTGGCATTAGAGGCCTAGTAGGATTTCGCTTCTAGAAATAAAAAGAAGCAGATGGGGACTGTGATGAAACGGTCATGAGTGTCTGAGAGTCGTATCACTGCAGGATGAAAAAGAAAGAACACGTTGGGTGGGGTTGAGTAGTACTTTCTCTTCCTTTTCTGCTTTTGTCGTGAGATTAAAAAGCTGCTGGGATCTCTCCACGCGAGATCGGAGTCGTGAAACTCACGCTGTCGGGTAGCGTACAAAGATTCTTCTCTCCCTCTTCTCTCTTCCTCTCTCTCACACGCACACACTTTCCTTGCAATGCACGTGAGCTCTCTTCGCTTGCGATGGTCGGGTCCTTTATATGAGTTGGTCCGCCTGTAAGATGGTTTGACCATTGACCTAGTTATGCTTGTGAGCCTGCTGGATAAAATCTAACACATCGAATTGGGTGGGCAGGGAGTAAACAGTTTGACCAATAAAGGGTGAGATTGAATAAGGATGAGAATCTGTGGGCTGGGCTGAGCACTATATCTAAGTTGCATTAGGTTAACCCAAAATCATTATTAAGATGCGAAACTTCCTCTCGGGTGGACTCCACTCCTTAACACTCCTCCTAGGTGGAACTTGTCGGCAAACTTTTGGCGACACGTAAATTTTCACGTCTTGTCATTGCTATTGGGATTCAAAGCCCCTGAGCATATTGACATGGGAAGTAAATTGATGAGTGAAATGGGTAAATGCTCCCATCACGTAGTGTTCATAAGATCCTAAGCTAACCACAGGTTATCCAATATATGTAGATAAAGGGGCCAAGGGGAGTAGGCACCAATCAACTTAGTGCTGGGGTCATTTTTCATATGTAGGGCCTATATATCATATAACACGGTGGTTAGGCAGGTCCAAGATGCCTCTCGCAATCATTTGGAGCTTCTAAAGTCGTTGGCACCCATGGAACCCACTGTCACACCCCGAAACCGGTCCTACAGTGATCCGACCTCGGGATGCAAATTTTGGGATAAATTTGAAACTTTTGTTATGTTTCCCAAGATCCGCGTGAATGAGGATAATCAAATTCCATCACGATCAGAGTATATTTTCGCATCCCGAGGTCGGATCACTGCAGGGCCCGATTTCGGGGTGTGACAGGTTTGGTATCAGAGCTGGTTAGTTTCTAGGAAATAAAATACTCTAGAGACATTAAGACGTGTGGTGAGGACTCGTTAGATTGTGTCGATTTGTTTTCTCGTGTCTTTGTTTCTTTGGATTTGAGTCGGCTTTTCTTTCAGTTCGGGAGACTTTGCTTGTCTTTTCTTTTGGTTCTGTTGTTAGGGGATTTGGATGACCAAATTTCCTCTTTAGTGGTGGAGAATTTAAAGTCTCCATACTTTTGTTCGGTGTCTTTTATCTATGCTTGTGTCGGAGACTGAGAACCTAGTGGATTTAGTATGTTGTTTTCGGAGAACATCAGCAGACTTTCATCCTTCAGCATCTTCATTGTGGTTAATGAGAGAAGACATGTGTATTTGCCAGCCAAAGAAGGACTTGAGCAGTATTTGAAAATTCCCTCTCAGCTAATCGAAGATCATCATGCAGCGTACCAAGGTAAGTAAATGTGGATTTTTGGGTGAACTCAGAACATCTTTCCAAGATGAAGGACTGCAGGAGACATATTAGCTATTGATTTTATGAAGGGAGAAGTGATTCTTAGTTAGTAAGGTTGGAAGCTAGTGCTAGAAACCCAGGGATTTCCCGGATTAAATGAACCTTGTCATAGTTTGGTTGAGAATTTCTGTAACTTGCAGCTTAGTCGGTGTAGTTGATTCAGTAGGGATACCAAGTGGATGGTTCGTTGTGGTCAAGATAATTTTTGGCAACAAAGGAAACCTTGTGGATTTCACCGACTTACAGGATATTGGAATGGACAACATGCAGATGCAAGTGTATACCTCAGTTATAGTGATGTCCCTTTTCTTGGTGAGAATGATTTTCGTGATGTTTTCATCTTTTGTTACATTTTTTCTCAATGTCTATGATTTATCCCTGCAGAGTTTAAACAATGGATTTATGTTTCTTCTTTAAGGCTTATTTTTTTTTGAAATAAACTATGTCATTATACTATTTTCATAAGTCACATGATTTTGTTTTCATAAGGTTTTATGTTTTGGATTTTTTTTAATCTTCTTAAGATATTGTTTTACAATGATCTTGAAATTCTGCTCTCGTATTAGTTTTCTTAAATGTTGACATCTACATTTCAAAACCTTAATGATTTCAAAACTTTGTACATGTTTGGTTGGAAAGGGATGGATGTTTTTAATGATGGATTGTAGAGACTAGTGCATAAACTGATCTTTAAAAACATGTAACTAAAATTGTGTTTCTTTTTCAAAGCACAGTGTGAAATTTCTATTTCATTGATTTGTTTTCTTTGGCTATGTGAAATGAACTTCCTAGGGGTTTTTGTGTTCAGATTATATGTGGATTCCTGCATTTGTTTTAACATTCAACTGTATTTGGATTTCTGCAGGATTTTTATAAGTAAATGTGTTTGGATTTTTTCACAGGATTTTTATGGACAAATGAGTTCAGATTTTGACAAGGTTTAGTGTTTAATTTACACTCAGATTTTTGCAGATTTTTGCAAAGTTTAATGTATGGTCATACTACATGAATTAGATGTATTTTTGAAATCTTGATTTGGAATTGACAAGTGTTTCAGTGATTTGTTGGGTTATGAAGATATGAATTTCGAAATGAATAATGTTATTTCCTACTCAGACTTTGATACACTTTATTTATTTAAGCTTTATTTGATAATTTGGAAGTTTAATTTCTACTATGTTTAAAAATGGTGAAATTCAACTAAGTAATTGTTTTAGTCCTTATGTTTAAAATTTTAAGGTTTGTTTTGCATTAAATGGAATGAGTGGTAATAGCTTATGGATGGAGTTTGGAGGTGTAAGAATTGAAGGGTTGATGGATGTCAGGAGATATACTAGTTCAGTTGAGGACAAAGTTGGATCTACGAGAGAATCAACATCATTCAAGACTTGGATTGAAAGTTTCAACTTATCAGGGAATGATGCCAGCTTGGAAGGTCTATTTTGTTGATGACACAGTATCAGGTAAGAGATCAAGAACAACAAGCAGATAGAATCAGATGTGGGCAGGAATTTTGAGTACAGCACAGAAAGATTTGGAATATGGAGTTGTGAACACAGATTGGATTTCCAAGGTCGGCTTTACATGTCAAGGGTAGAAGACTTGAAGAGTGAAACCTGAAGAGGAAAGCTATACAAAGTTTCGACACGGAACAGCTCAACAGGTTATGGCAGTTGACATCTGGTTTATGGTAGTGTGACATCTGAGTTGTAGCAGACCAAGTTAGTGACAGGAGACCTATAGAATTTGGAGTTTGTAATTTCAGGACAAAAAAGGATTGACGACATACTTGTGATACTTGGAATTTGTGAAATGGGAATGGGACCAATGAGAGAATGGTCGTGTGTGAAGTTACCCGGGAACCTTTCGAGTCTCAATATACACTTTATCATTTAAATGTTGTGGATTTTCATTGGCATCAAACATACTCTTTATTAATCAATGTTTAAAGGTTAAATGTGTATTGAGATGGTTCCTTGGTAAGTCATTAAGTCATTCTCCACTACCCATTCCATTTCAAGTCAGAAAATGTATTTGTACTCTTCGGTGTACTAATTTGAATAGCATCGGTGATTTGTTATAAAATCATGGGGTTTTCCATATTCGAAAGGATTGATCGTATGATTTTATACAAATCACTTTGATGTGTATTTGAGCGGTTTACCATGGATATTCGTATGTTTTCACCGAATCAATTAGAAAGGAGACTAGAGTGGTTCGTCACATTCGGGATTTCTTCGATGAGACTATTATTTTGATAAGACTAGTATTTTGAGAATAAAACCTCGAGGCAAGACGGGGCCAGAGCTTTGTAGTGTGATCCCCTGAGCCAAAGGGACTAGTATTATGGTTTGATTTATATCGGTTCGAGTTTTGAAAAACTAAAGGCACCACTAAGCTTAGGTCACCTTGTCGGGCTGATCACCCGGCTTGGGATCTTTAATCTATCCGCCAGCTGCAGCTTGGATTCTGTCTGTACCGACCATGGCAATGGTTTCTATCCGCCGGCCCCATTTGTATGGCTACGGCTCTGATACCAAACCTGTCACACCCCGAAACCGGGCCCTACAATGATCCGACCTCGGGATGCGAAAATATACTCTGATCGTGATGGAATTTGATTATCCTCATTCACGCGGATCTTGGGAAACATAACAAAAGTTTCAAATTTATCCCAAAATTTCACATCCCGAGGTCGGATCACTGCAGGGCCCGGTTTCGGGGTGTGACACCCACTATGCCACCAACATAGCCTAATATGGGCCCACATGCGCTCCCCCACAATATGGTAACAATGATTTTTCTATAAGGAATATTATCAAATTTAGTTTGCATAAAAAGGATATACAAGGTAAAGAAAACAATGCAAATCTATTACATGATCCACAAGCCATCGAATCGAATTTGCATTTAAAAAGAATGTTACTAGTTGAGCACAAATGCAAATTGCTTTTAAAAATCGCATTTTTCCAATAAAAAGATATACCTTGTAAGTACATGGAAAAAGCATTTTTCGAAAAACTTAATACCAAATTCAATTGGTTAGAAATTATAACTATAAGGCTCATAACCAATTGAATTTCAAGTATATCACTAAAATTGAATTTTCATTTAAGAGTTCTAAAATAGGAAGCGTAAAATGAAAATCAATTTTAACTTGTATTTTAAATATTGTAACTAATTGGCACGTACAAGTTGATTTTGGAAAACAATAATTTTCCATTTGAGAAGATTTAACTTAAAAATCCATGGAAAATTCAAATCTTTTGATTTTTCAAAATAATATGACTACATCGTCCAACAAATCAAATGATTTTAAAAAAGAAAACCATCAATTGATGATGAAAAAGATATTTTACCAGTATAAGCTTTTGAAACCACAATCAATTGATCATCAAAAGAATATTTTACAATGAAGCACAATATATATAAAAATGCATTTCAAGAGATATGACTATTAGAAATCAAAATGCAAATATATCATGACCAACAAAATGATATAACTATAAAGAATAGGTTGGTTGTTGACACAAAAAATGTCACTTTCCTCTTCATACCCTCTTAAAACATCAAAAAAATACATGAAGCCGCATCTGACCGCAATAAGCAATGCTGCTTCAACCATCAGATATTGTCAGAATCATCAAAACTGCAAGATCTTTCAAAACCAACCATAAGAAGGGTACACATGAAATTTCGGGCCATTCCGACATTATTTGATCAAACTTCACTCTTCCAGCACCTGAATAGGAGCTCCCGCGGCGGTGAAGCTGGAGACTCTGATTCACAAAACAAAGCACATAGTTGGCCTAAAAATGCCACTAGAAGGCTCTACATCAAATTCCAGGCACTTCCGACATCGTTTGACCCAAAAAGCAAATAGCCGCAGCAAAGTCAGCTCTCCTGGCGGCGACAGCGTCGAAGACAACAGATCTTCACTCAGAGCCTATGGATGGTCTTAAAATACTTCCAAAATCCTCTATGTCAAGTTTCAGTTCGAACCAACAACGTTTGACCCAGCATCAACCCTCAAACAACAAAACCAAGCCTCTCGGCGGTGGGAACCACCGAGGCCATCACTCATCAAACAAAGCACAATACTTCCAAGGGTCTACATGTCAAGTTTCAAATCATTTCGATAATATTTGACAAGACTTTGACCTCCCGGAAGAAAAATCAGGCCTCCTGGCAGCGGAGCCTCTTAGGACCATGATTTTCAAATCGAAGCTAATGGATCATCTTAAAATGACTCCAATAGGCTTCCTGCCAAATTTTAGGTCAATCGGACATCGGTTGACCGTACATCAAAGCGTGGCATCTTCCTCGCGACAAAATCAAGTGTACTAGCGACTCACACTGCTTCAAAACTCAAACAAAAGCCTGTTGTTGGTCTTATTTATTGCCTAGGAGGCTTCACCTCAAACTTCAGGTCATTTCGACATCATTTGACCTAGTTTTGACTGCTGACGGGGAATCGGCACCTCTACGCGACAAAGTCTTAGGCTTTCTCGAAAAATCAGAAACTTTGCCCTCTAATCTGTATGACTTCTCATCAAGTTTTCTGCAGGTAAATCATGCCAAAATATGTGCAAAAATACAAGAAAAAAGTCAAAGAAGAAAAAAGCAGAAAAAACCAGAAAACGGCCGAAAATCAGCAACCAAAAGGGGCAAAAAGCCCCATGGTCGCCGGCGACCCTGAGTGAATGGTCGCAGGCGACCCTAGAAATCCGGGTCACCGGATTTCTGCCAAAAACCCATTTTTTGTGTCTTTTCATTTTCCGAGCAATTTGGCCTCTATGATTTTCCAAAAATCTGATTTTCAAGATACAAAATCCGTCGATCTTTGTCAACATCGCGGATTCGCCATCAAGATCATGGGTTCATCATCTGACACTTCAAAATCGCTAATTGGCTGAACATGAAAACAAACTTTCTGCCCGACCGATCGAGAAATCGACAGGACAGATGGTACCGGCCCACTGGTAGCAATAAATGTCTAAAAGTGTATGATCATCCGACAACAATTGGCATGAGAAATCTACCAGCGATCAAGGCTTCCTACGTTATGGGTAGAATTCTAAAAGGGGCGGCACGGCCCGCGACTCTTCAAATGCTTTGGCGGCCACTTAATGAAGTTAATGACCCATTTTATGACAAATTAATGTGGTAAATTACTCATTATTATGGACGGCCCAATTAAAAACCAATAAATGGAAGTTACAAGTCAAGTACAATCATGGCACTAAAATCAAAGAAAAAGGAGTTACAAAAATACAAATTTAAAAACTTATAACTTCCCATTATGGAGCATAATGCAATTAATGCATCTAAAGTCCATAAACTCCCCTTATGGCCACCAAAAGCCTATAAAAAGAGGCCATTTCCATCATTTGACAGACAGACAAGACACAAAAAAAGGACGGAAAAACTCTACAAAGTTGCTACGACGACCTCTCCTCCATTGAACAAGTTCTGTAGTGACCACCACTGCAAGGTGACCAAAGTCCCTGATGGCCCGCATCCGCGCTCGACGCTTACTGAGGTCGGCGGACGTGAGAGTCTGTTTTGTCCAACCCTTTCGCGACTGGAGGCGAAGCGAGCATCAACATTTTTTATGTGGGTGTGCCAGGTTTTTTACTTTACTTGGAATTGCAAGTGGTGGTCCAGAGATCCACCTTCATAAGTAAAAAATATAATCAACTTTTTTCAAGTTTTCATTGCACATATAAAGAAAAAAGACATGTTTGTTTTGAATGCCGTGAAGATGATTTCATTTGTTTTGCTGACCGTAAAAGGCGATTTTTGCCGTGAAAAGCGATGTTTGCAATGAAAGGCGGTTTTTGGCATTTATAGCCGATTTACAATTCTTATCAATAGTGAAAGACAAGAGTTGTGATTTTCTAGTCTCTTTAAACATTACAACATACAATGAAAAGCAAGAAAATGAATCTAACTTCCTAGGAGATTGTGGGGACTCGTTCAGATTGACGGTCGCAAGCCATATGTGGACTTCGCCATCATCCATGCATATGAGAACAAATGATGCTCTTGATTCGCTTGGCTCGGTAATCCTCAGAGTTTTAGAGGACAAAGACCAAGATGAGGTCCTATGTCCAATAAAAAGCAAAGTAGATAGGTTGAAAAGCCACGTCTAAGCCATTGGAGGCAGAAGGAGAAGACGAAGAGGGCCTTGGGGAGGGGGGTGCCCCCCAAGAGACTTTTGTCACCTTGTAGCAGTGGTCGATGCAGAACTTCAGCAGAGTTTTCTCTTTTCTTTCTCTCAGATTTTATGTCTGGATTTCGAGGATTTCGATCAATTTTTCTGGACCTATTCTTCTTGGATTGCTCTCCTATTTATAGGCCTTTGATAGCCATTTAGGAGAGTTTATGGGCTTTAAATATAATAAAGCCGCATAATGGGAGGAGTTACAAGTTTTAACCATAATGGGAGGAGTTACAAGTTTTAACTCACTTATTTTGTAACTCCTTTTCCTTAGCTTCTGATTGGCCGATGGAGAATTAAGGACCATTCATCGCCTTTAATCTCCATCATGGGAGGAGTCTCATGGTTTAAATGCCATAAATTCTTGGACTTGTAACTCCGATTTGGTTGCTTCTGATTGGGCCATCCAAAATAACGAGTAAATGACCGCATTAAGATCCCATAAATGGGTCAATTAACAGCATTAATTGGTCGCCAAGTCTCTTGAAGAGTCACGGGCCGTGCCGCATCTTTTGAAATTCTTCTTGCGATGATTGTCGATGGATCTTCATGCTGATCGACATCGGATGACCATGCAATGTCAGACATTGATTGCTAACAGCGGGCCGGTGCCACCTGTCCTATCAATTTCTAGATCGATCGGACCGGTTGGTGATGTTGAAGTGATCAATGATGGTTTGATACGCTCGAAGACGGACCCGTGATGTTGACGAAGATCGACGGATTTGGTGCATCTAAAGTCAGAATTCTGGAAAACCACAGGTGCCGGAAATCTTAAAACATGAGAAGGGATTGAAAAATGCCCTTTCGGTGGAATTTCCAGGGTCGCCGGCGACCATGGGGACTTTTGTCCCTTTTGGTCGCCGTTTTTCGGCCTTTCTTCCATTTTTTCTACTTCTTTCTTCTTCGGTATTTTTCCTGCCTTTTTTGTACATTTATTGGCCTGATTTCCCTATAGAAAACTTGGCGAGAATCCTTGCAATTTTGAAGTGCAAAGTTTCCAATTTTTCTGGAAAGCTAAAGACTTTGTCGCGCAGAGTTGCCGATTCGCCGTGAGAAGCCAAAACTGGGTCAAACGATGTCAGAATGACCTGAGATTTGAGGTGAAGCCTCCTGAGTGATAATTAAGACTAACCATAGGCTTTTGTTTGAGTTTTGAAGCCGTGTGAGGTCCTGTCTCTAGTAGACTTGATTGTGTTGTGAGGAAGATGTCGCGCTTTGATGTGCGGTCAACCAAAGTCCGATTGACCTGAAATTTGGAGGGGAGCCTGTTGGAGTCATTTTGAGACGATCCATTAGCTCTGACTTGGAAACCATGGTCCCGGGGAGCTTCACCATTGGGAAGCTTGATTTAGCTTCGAGAGTCTAAGTCTGGTCAAATACTGTCGAAATGACCTGAAACTTGACATGTAGTCATTTGCAAGCATTTTGAAGTCACCCATGTTCTTTGTTTGATGAGTGATGGCCTCGGTGGTTCTCGCCGCCGAGAGGCTTAATTTTGTTGCTTGAGGATTGATGGAGGGTCAAACGTTGTTGGTTTGACTTGAAACTTAGCGTGGAGCATTTTGGAGGTATTTTGAGACCATCCACAGGCTCTGATCGAAGATCTGATGTCCTTGACGCTATCGCCGCCTGAAGCTCCTGTTCAGCTGTTGGAGGAGTGAAGTTGGGCCAAATAATGTAAAAATGGTCTGAAACTTCAAATGTACTCCTCTCTTGGCTGTTTGAAGGGATATTGCATTTTTTGTTTGATTCTGACAAGATTTGATTTTTGAAGTAGGATTGCCTGTTTTGTGGTAGGTTGTCGCTTCACGTAGCTTTCTTGAGGTTAAAGAGGCAAAGTGACATTTTTGGTGTCAACAGTCGCTTGGGGGGGCCACTCCCCCAAGGCCTTCTCTCTCTGTCTCCATGGCTTAGACGTGGCTTTTCAGCCCATCTACTTGGATTTTTATTGGATATAAAACCTCCTCTTGGTCCTTATTCTCTAAAAATCTGAGGTTCAAGCCGAGCCAAAAGAATCAAAGGCATCCTTTGCTATTATCTGAAGTATGACGGCGAAGTCCAAACTTGCGACAGTTCATCTGAACGAGTCCCCGCAACCTCTTGAGAAGTTAGATCTCCTTTTCTTGATTTTCATTGTATTTTGTATTTTTAAAAGAGAGAAAAATTCAGAACTCTCGTCGTTTCTTTTGATAAGAATTATAAATCGCCTTTCACGGAAAAAACATCACTTTTCACGGCAAAAAATCGTATTTCACGTAAAAGAACATCGCCTTTCACGACAGAAAAATGAAAACCCCCTTTCACTACATTCTAATCAAATCACGTTTCTTTTCTTAACACATGTGCAATGAAATTTATAAAAAAGTTAATTTTCTTTTCTACTTGTGAAGGTAGATCTGCGGACCACCAATTGTCAATTCCAAGTAGAATAGAAAATTTGGCATACTCGTACAAAAAAAAATTGATGTTCGCTTTGTCTCCGGTCACTAAAGGGTTGGACCCCACAGATTCTCACTCCGCTGACCCCGGTAGTCCCGCGAGTGAATAAACGAGACCATCATTGGGCAATGAGACTGAAGGCCTAATGGTTTGTCTAAGTATTTACCTTTAGGAATCCACCAAGAATTTTGATAGAATTGTCCTTGAGGGTTTGCTTTTGATATCCCACCAACTAGGATACACTTGGAGATTTAACTAGAAACGACTTAGATTAGTGAGACTGTTTCTTAGGGGAAAGAGTGAGCTAGAAGGCGAAATTTCATTTTTAAATATATTGGAACCCATTTTAATGATTTTCATAAATGCACAACACTGGGGTTCTAACTCTACGTCTTTTCACCTTATCAAGAGCACCAAAGCTCTGATAAGAATTGAAAGTCCTACTCCGATAGGATTTCAATTAGGAGTAACTAAGCTCTAATACCAATTGAAAGTTTGGGATCCAAACCTTAAAGGGATAGGGGGATGAATATGGTGAGCTTAATATTATGCCAATTATGTTGAATCCTAATTTTTTTTAAAAAATAATCAAGCACAAGTGATGATTATGAAACGAATAAAGTGTGGAAGCTATAAACAATCACCATAAAGCATTCACCACAACATAACGATATATAGTGGTTCACCCTCAATGCCTGCATCCACAACCGGCTTGTGTTCTTAGACCCCTCCGAATTCTCCCCTATCTCAAGTTATGTTTTTCAATAGGCTTAGCAATAACCTTTACACAATGTCAATAACCTCTGCAATATGCTTTTCAGTAGGCTAAGCAATAACCTCTACAATATACTTTCAAAAGGCTAAGCAATAACCTTTACAATGCTATGGTTTTCTCTCTAAAATGTGTCAAAAGTACACAACTAGAACTATGATTTAAGCACAATATAATGCCTCTAAATAGGCAAATATGAAAGTGATAATACAAGTTACACATATACTCTATGAATGCAAAGATGAATGCTCAATGTGTGTGCATGATGTCCTCAATCAAATATAAAATGAAAGCTCCTAAATGTATGCCAAAGGATTTTAAAATTTTAAATCATAAAAATATTTGATTGAGATTGGAATGCTAATCACATGTTAAAAACAACTTGTAAAAGATATACCTATCTAGTCTAAGCAAGTTGTGAAGTTTCAAAAACAAAGCATGTGATGCATGAGGTCTTCAATCAAACTTACAGATGTAGCTCATGAATTTATACTAAAAGCATTTGAAATTGAAAATCACAAAAAAGATATTTGATTGAAGTAAAATACAAGCCACATGTAGTTTAAAAACAACTTGAAAAATGAATAACTATCAGTGCAAAAAATGTAGTGTGAAATTTTAAAATCCAATACATGTGATTTGTGAGTATTGTTGAATAAAAAAATAAAGAATATAACGAAAGTGATTTTCTTGTAATGGAATACAACAACCAAAGAATTTTGCTAAGGAGATAGCTGGCCGTGTCTAGATGTTTGACGTGCCAGCAGATTAAAGCCAAGCATCAGAAGCTGCCAGGGCTATTGCATCAGCTTGAGATCCCCAAGTGAAAATGGGAGCACATTATGATGGACTTAATAAATCTTTAAATTTACTATGTATATGTCTTGAATTAAGCTTACATGTTTACATCAGCCTATGTTAGAGGCACAAGAGTCAAGAATTGTACTCAAATGTATCTCTCTTAGTGTATTGATAAAAACAATTTAGAGAGTTAATCTTCATTGTTGAAAAGTTGCTAAGCCTTTGAAAAGTATAAGTGGTTGTAAAGGTTATTGCTAAGCCTTGAAAAGCATAAGAGTGGTTTGAAAGGTTGGAGGTGAACCTTAAACCTCAAATGGAGATAGTGGAAAATCGAGTAGGGAAGCCGAGAGTGGATGCAGGCATGTTGGCCGAACCACTATAAATTTATTGTGTTTTGGTGGATGATTACATGTGTTTATGGTTCATACTTTTGGTTGATGATTATATGCTTAATGTTTAGTTCATATGTTTATGTACTTCTTAGAGACATCACATGTATTCAAATTAATTGACCTTCATCAAAGCATAATTGATTATAGAAATTTAAAATTGGTCTAAGCTTTGAGCTCATCCTATTTGTTGACACCAAAGATGTCACTTTGCCTCTTCAAGATCAAAGAAGTTACATGAAGCAGCAGCCTACCACAAACAGGCAATGCTACTTCAATAATCAAATCTTGTCAGAATCAAACAAAAACTGCAAGATCCTTCAAAACAGCCAAAAGAAGAGTACATACGAAGTTTCAGGCCGTTTCAACATTATTTGGCCTAAATTCACTTTTCCAGCAGCTAAACAGGAACTCATGGCGGCGACAGCATCAAAAGCATCAGATCTTCGATTAGAGTCGGCGGATGGTCTCAAAATACCTCGAAAAGGCTCCACGCCAAGTTTCAGGTCAAACCGACAACGTTTGACCCTCCATCAACCCTCAAGCAGCAAAATCAAGCCTCTCGGCGGTGAGAACCACCAAGGCCATTACTCATCAAATAGAGCACATGGGCGACTTCAAAATGCTTGCAAAGGGATACATGTCAAGTTTCAGGTCATTTCGAAAATATTTGACCAGACTTTGACTCTCAGAAGCCAAATCAGGCCTCCTGACGGCAAAGCTCCGCGGGACCATTGTTTCCAAATCGGAGCTAATGGATCGTCTCAAAATGACTCCAATAGGCTCCCTGTCAAATTTCAGGTCAATCGGATATCGGTTGGCTGCACATCAAAGCGAGACATCTGCTTCAAGACAAAATCAAGTCTACTGGCGACAGAACCCCACACGGCTTCAAAACTCAACAAAAGCCGATGGTTGGTCTTATTTATTGCTCAAGAGGCTTCACCTTGATGGACAACGCTTCTATCGCTCGGTTCTACCAAGGTCGGCTGACGTGGGAGTCCGTTTCGGTCTGACCCTTTCGTAACCGGGGGGCAGAGGCGTGCATCAATATTTTTTGTGTGGGTGTGCCAGATTTTCTATTTTACCTGGAATTGCAAGTGGTGATCCGGAGATCAACCTTCGCAAGTAAAACGGAAATCAACTTCTTTCGAGTTTTCCATTGCACATATATTTAAGAAAAGAAACATTTTTCTTGATTTGGCATGAAAGGCGATTTTTTTGGCATTTATAGCCGATTTTGGCGTTTATAGCCGATTTTTGGCGTTTATAGCCCATTTTACAATTCTTATCAATAATGAAAGACAAGAGTTGTGATTTTTATCTCTTTTGAAAAAATATAAACTACAATGAAAAGCAAGAAAATGAGGATCTAACTTTTCAGGAGATTGTGGGGGACTCGTTCAGATTGACGGTCGCAAGCCATATGTGGACTTCGCCATCATCCATGCAGATGAGAACAGAGGATGCTCTTGATTCGCTTGACTTGGCTATAACCTCAGGTTTTTACAGGACGAAGACCAAAAGGAGGTCCTATGTCCAATAAAAAACTAAGTAGACGGGTTGAAAAGCCACGTATAAGCCATTAGAGGCAGAAGGAGAAGGCAAGGACCTTGGGGGGGGGGGGGTACCCCCCCAAGGGACTTTTGTCACGTTGTAGCGGTGGTCGGTATAGAACTTCCGCAGAGTTTTCTCTCTTTCTTTCTCTTAGATTTCTGATGCCTTTTTCTGTCTGAATTTCCAGATTTTCTGCAGTCTGTCGTGCTGTCCTTTCTTCTTAGAATGCTCTCCTATTTATAGGCTTTTTTCTAGCCATTTAGGAGGGTTTATGGGCTTTTATTGTCATTAAGCCGCATAATGGGAGGAGTTACAGGATTTAATTCCTTTATTTTGTAACTCCTTTTTCTTGGCTTCTGATTGGCCAGAGGAGATTGAGGGCATTTAATCGCCTTTAATCGCCATGATGGGAGGAGTTTCATGGTTAAATGCCATGAATCAATTGACTTGTAACTCCCGAATGCTTGCTTCTGATTGGGCCGTCCAAAGAAATGGATTAATGACTGTAATAAAGCTACCCAATTAATCGCATTAAGTGGTCGCCGAGCAGTTGAAGAGTCGCGGGCCGTGCCACATCTTTTGGGATTCTTCTGGCGATGATCATCGATGGATCTTCATGTAGATCAACATCAAATGACCATGTAACTTCAGGTATTGGTTGCCAATAGCAGGTCGGTGCCATCTATCCTGTCAATTTCTCGATCGGTCGGGTAGAAAGCACATTTTTTGGTTGACCGGTTGGCGATCAATGTTGATTTTGATACCCTTGATGATTGACCCGTGATTCTGACGGATGTCAAAGGATTTGGTGTCTCAAAAGTATGAATTTTAGAAAATCCCAAGGGTCGGATGCTTCAAATCGCGAAAAACGACGAAAAATGGGGCTTCCGGAGCCCTCCCGACGATCCCAGGCTCCATTGTCGCAGGGGCCTGCGACCCTAGGTGGTTTTCCCCCCTTCTGTCCCATTTTGTGTCCGTTTTTTATGTTTTTTTATTCTTTTTTCTTCTGTATTTTTTTTTGAGATTTTTGATCATTTGTTGGACTGATTTCCTTGTAGAAAACCTAATGAGAATCCTTGCATTTTGGTTTGCAAAGTTTCTAATTTTCCGAGAAAGCCAAAAACTTTGTCGCGCAGAGCTGCCGATTTTCCGTCAGAAGCTAAAACTGGGTCAAACGATGTCGAAATGACCTGAAATTTGGGGTGAAGCCTCCTGAGCAATAAATAAGATCAACCATAGGCTTTTGTTTGAATTTTGAAGCCGTTTGGGGTTTTATCACTAGTAGACTTGTTTTTATCGTGACAAAGATGTCGCGGCTTGATGTGCGGTCAACCGATATCCGATTGACTTGAAATTTGACAGGAAACCTATTGGAGTCATTTTAAGATGATCCATAGGCTCTGTCTTGGAAACCATGGTCTCGGGGAACTTCACCGCCGAGAGGCCTGATTTGGCCTCCGAGCGTCAAAGTCTAGTCAAATGTTGTCGAAATGACCTGAAATTTGACGTATAGCCCTTTGTAAGCATTTTGAAGCCGTCCATGTGCTCTATATAATGAGTGATGGACTCGGTGGTTCTCACCACCGAGAGGCTTGATTTAGCTGTTCGAGGGTTGATGTAGAGCCAAACGTTGTCGGTTTGACTCGGAACTTGACGTGGAGCCTTTTGGATGTATTTTGAGACCATCCATCAGCTCTGATCGAAGATTTGGTGTCTCCGATGCTTTCGCCGCCGGGAGCTCCTTTTCAGCTGCCTGAGAAGCGAAGTTAGGCCAAATGATTTTGAAATGGCCCGAAACTTCTTGTGTACTCATTTTTTGGCTGTCTTGAGGGATCTTGCAGTTTTTATTTGATTATGACAAGATTTGATTTTTGGAAGTAGCATTGCCTATTTATGGCAGGCTGCGACTTCATGTAGCTTTCTGGATTTTGAAGAAGCAAAGTGACACATTTTTTTGGTGTCAACAAATGCCCCCTTGAGGTACAGCGATGAGTTGCTTAACTTTTGTAGTCGATGTGCCTCGAAGAGATTTTTTGAAGGAGAGCTTGTGACTTGACCAAGAGTCTTTGAGCAGTCTTTCTTTTGGTATTTGTAGCCTTTTGAGCTTTCAGGGGAATTTTATGGTAGTGAAAGGGATCACATACTATCTCGAGGCAAAGTTTTGAAGATGACATCAGGGATGTGGATTTGGGTTTTGACCTTGTGACCTAACAAGCTGTATATGGTAGGTTAGGGGAACGGGTTTGGTTTTGACCGTGTGTCCCAACAAGCTGTATGTGGAATGTTGGGGGGTCGATTTTGGTTTTGATCTTGTGACCTAACAGGCTGTATGTGGCAAGTTAGGGGATCAGGTTTTGGTTTTTGGTTTTGGTCTTGTGACCTAACAAGCTGTATGTGGCAAGTTAGGGGACCAGGATTTGGTTTGGAATTTTGTGGAATGTCAATTTAAAGATTTTGGCTCAATTTGTTATATGAGGCTGGATGGTTTGATTTCTGGAAGCTCATGGGGCTTTGGGATTCTTTTTTTTTTTTGTATGGTCCAATCAACTCAAAAGAGGCATGAAACCATTTTTGTATGCTCTTGGTAAGAGGGATTTCTCTTTGACTAATAGCCCTTTTTTTTTTAGTGCCTAGGTGGTCAAACCTGGCTCATATGGACTAACCCATGGGACCTTAAGCATTTGAAATGGTTTAGATCTCATATGGTGTCATTTTTGTAAAGAATATCTAAAAATATCTCCTTTGGATAGAGAATATCTAAGAATATCTTTACTTGGAAAGAATCTCTCATGTTCCCTTTATTTTGGGAGAGAATATCTCAAGATATCTTTCTTTGGGAGATAATATCGCAAATCTCCTATCTTTTGGGAGAAAATCTCTCATTGATTTCTTTTCGGGAGAGAATCGCTCAAGATATCTTTCTTTTGGAAAAGAATCTTTCTAATTTCTTTCTTTTGATAAGGTTACTAATTAGTAACACTTACCTCTTTCTTCTTTCCTTCTTTGGTTTGCTCTCTTCTATAAAAGCAAGGAGGAGGTTGGATCTCTTGCTCTTATTGCTTTCTTTTGCAACAATCCCAAGAGGGCTTCAAGACCAAGAGTTCTTCTTCTTCAAGATCTTCAAGACTTTTCTTCTTCTTCTCTATCAATGGCTTCAAGTAAGTTCTCTTTTTCAAGAAAACTCCATTGTAGGAAATAGGATGATAAAAAAAGTTTCTTTCCCTTTTTTTGTTTCTTTCTTTTCTTTTCTCTTCGTTTTCTTTTCTTTTCCACGTGTTTTCTTTTCTTTTACACGTTTTTTCTTTTCTTTTTTTTGCATGTTTTTTTTTGTGGGCCGTACGGACACGTGGCCTGTGGGCTAGCCCCCTTTTTTTGTTTTCTTTCTCTCTCTTATTTTTTTGAGAAAGTTTTTTTTTTTTTGCTCATCATGATAATGCATTTTTTTTCAAACCAAGATGTTCATGCATGCATTCTTTTGTAAATTGAATTCGTAGCATGATGTGATAGCATGCCTGAAAGTTTTTGCAAATTTGGGAATTTGGAGCTTGCAGCGATGTTGAGCCCTTCCTGATTTTGTGGAGACTTTTAGGTTTCGAAAGTTTGGAGTTTTGGAGCTTGCAGCAATGTTGAGCCCATCTTCAAGCTTTCTATTTCTTTCAGAGTAGTTCATTTTCTTCGGAATTGCCCCGGAATCATGTCAAAATTTCGCCAGATTTTCCTTTAGCGAAATCCTGTTATTTTGATGATTGATCTTTTTCTTTTTCATCCTTTGCAGGTGGTTCCTCCAGAACGAACAAGGGCAAAGAGCCTGCTACAAGCATACCTCGTCGATCTGCTAGATCTTCTAATCCGGCCGTTCAGCATGCTTGGGAGAAGGTTCAGTATGTTGAGAGAAACCTGGAAGAGTGTGACTCTCTCAATAAAGATGAGAAGAGGCAGCGACTGATCGCTCTCAAGGGAGAGGAATTTTAGAAGATCATGGTAAGCAGTCGTCCATGGGTGATAGACGATCAGAGGGTTTTGCCCAAGCCTACCTTCTTCTTTGGTGATGCCGTCCCTGATGACATGACATACCAGAGGAGATGTTTTCAGTTTTCTTTCACCGCTGATGGTGAGAAGAAGACTGTTGCTACCCGGTCGACGTTTGATCGCACCGTCTCGATCATGAGCCTTGCCCCACGTGCTCTAAGAGGGAAGATCCTCTAAGCTAGGTGAGAAGGACAAATGTAATCAAGACCAAGGTTTTTGTTGGCTGTTCTCCTGGATATACGGAGAAGTCGCTTGCTGACATGGACATGTTGATGCCGGCCAGCGGCTACCAGGGCTCTGATTATCTGTAGGTCGATTTGAGACTGGTGGGCCTTGGCATTTTCAGCGGTGACGGCCGCAATTGGGTGAAGAATTTTCGATTTCGTGGCCGTTTCAGTGCTGACTCCGAGTGGAAGTCGTGGACTGATCGCGTCCTGCTGATTGGTGGCGCCGTTTTGAAGGAAGCCAGGATTTTTGATGCGGTCCGCGCCTTTAGGGAGACCGTGATCTTTTCCGACGAGGCCTTCATGGCTATGTTGGAGTCATTCCTTCCACAAACCAATACCTTCGTTGTGCGGAATGGTGAGATTGGTTTCTCTTTGAAGGAGCTGAGCGCCATTACTGGATTGCCCATCCTTGGCAAACTCTATGAGGAGTTTATGCCGATCGACAGTGTCCTTGAGGAGCAGTCGGAGGAGTTCAGGCTTCTGTACTTTCAACTCATTGCCTTCTATGATTTTTTGAAGGAAAAGGAGGGCTCGAAAGTTAGATCCAGCAGTTGGAAGAGTTTTAACTCTTCGTCTCCTAACTTCTTTGAAAGTGGGGAGCCTTCTGATAGCATGACCTGAGAAGACAGGAAAAAGACTTCGGACATGCAAAAAGAGTTGAGAGATTTCTTCGCGAGTACAGAAGCCATTTGTCTTGACATTGCACTGCGGAGAGATCTCACCGTTTACCTCACTTTTTGGCTAGGTGAGGCCGTTTTTGCTGGAGGAGATGGAACGCACATCAGGCCGCATTGTATTTTTCCGGCTTGTCAGATGGCGTTTGGAGAGCAGCTTGCTTTGGTGCCAGCTCTTTACGCTTATTTGTGTACCGAACTGCAGGCTACTGTTTTTTTGGTTCGGCTTGGGCTCCTTATGAATAGGGTATTTTCAGCCCACATCTTTTATTCGTGGTCCGTGTACCACTGTCCTGGCTTCCACTGACTGGGTGCTGCACAGGATGATGATCCTCTGATGATTCGGCCGGCTAAGGGCAAAGCCGTGTCCGAATCACTTTTGTTTGCCTGCATGAGAATCCGATGATTCAGGGACGTCGAAATGGGGCAATCTTCAGTGAAGCTTTCTCCGGAGTTGCGAAAGAAGGCTTTTGATTTTGGTGCCTCCCGCGACTCTACCAGGGCGGGGTTGGGAAGGCATTACTCCTTGACAAATGTAGAGAATGAGTGGCTTTTCAGCATACGTGTCGGCACGATGGTGTACCGCAGACATCTTTTCGTCGACATCCAGCCGTATGTACCTTCTCGCTTTGCTCTGCAGTTGGGCTTTTCTCAAGGTGTTGTTGAAGCGCCTTCAAGCATGGTGAAGCACTTTGGAGGTTTCCAGGATGGGAGAAACGCATGGGCTTTCTATACTGCTGAAGACACTACTGCCATGATCTCTTATCCTGTGCTGTCAACTTCCCGAACTGCCGGCTGCACGAAGTGGTTCGCAGAGAGCTTTTCGGCTTATCGGGGGCTTTCCAAAAAGGAGCTTGATGTGAAGCTGTCATCTGAAAAAGGCCTTGGAAGGTCGGATGGCATCCGGCGAGAGGAAGTTTGGGCTTTCCTTTCTGGAGAGAAGCACAAGATATGCTTTCTCGGTGACCAGGGCGACATTGGTTCTGAAGTTGTTCGAGAAATACCTGATGAGGCTTTAGAGCAGCTAGAACTGGAGGAAGCTGAGCTTGATGCTTGGATGCAAGCGGCACAGAGGCAAGCTTCCGTGGAGTCTACTGGCAAGAGTAAACCATCCAGTGAGGAGTCAAGTGGGAAACCTGACTCTGACAGCAGGGCAGGCTCTTCTAAGAAGCGAGCCCACAGAAGTAAGAGGAAGAGGAGTCATCATTGCAGCAAGGGGCAACATGAGGACTCTCCTGACTTGGAAGTCCCTCTTACTATCAATGAGGAGGTGCCAGGGAATGCTGATGAGCCTCCGAAAAAGAGGAGCCGAGAAGAAGAGACCGCCGGTGAAGGTATGATTCTTCTTCTTTCTCTTTCTGTTTCTTTCATGGAATTTTTCATGTCTTGATTTGTTTTCTCCCCCTGCTGCTTCTTCCTCTTTTTTTTAGCAGAGGAAGACTTGACGATGCCTGAGGTTCCAACCGATGAGGCGGTGACGGATCCGGTTGCGGCACCAGAAGAAAAACCGAGGGACTCTAGAGTGATTCAAGAATCTCTAACTGGTATGACTTCTTTTGCTTTTCATTTTTTTGTCTGTGACTTGGTTTGCTAACATTTTTCTTGTCAGCTGACTTGCCATAGGATTCCGATGACTTTGAACCATCGATGGACGCAAATGTTGACGATGCTTCCAATGAGTTCATGGAGGAAGAAAGTGCTCCGCCAGTCGTCGAAGAAGGTATTTTGTAGTAATAACCCCGATAATGATTTTCAAACAGGATCATATTCATACCTTTTTGTGTTTCTTTGGCAGGTTCTGAAGTGACAGGGGAGAGTCCGTCGCTTCCTTCAGAACCAGAGCAAGAGATGCCAGAGGTCGATCCGGAGGTAGAGACTCTTGGGACCAGTTCTGACACTGTTGAGGAGATATCTCGTGCTGAGATTCCTTCCCGAGCAGCTCCAACTGGAAAGAGTTCTTTTATTACTCTTCCAACGGGTGATGACATGAGCAGCCGACCAACGGAGCGGGGCGAATCTTCAGCTGGGCCATCTCTTCTTTTTGCGAAGAAAGTGGTGGCGCGGGTTCTGAGCTCTTGGATTGAGACCCTCCTTTCTGGGTACTTGGATGCCGGATTTGGCATCATCCAGCATGTGCAGGAGATTCTCAGTGATGCCGAGGAGGATGGTCTGGATGTCACAGGTGCCAGGGCAATCGTTGATAGGATCATTGCATTGGGTGACAAGTGGTTTGAGACCATGGGTTTTGCTGACGACCAGTTCTTCAAGGAGATGTTCCTGGACCCTGCTGATAAGGCTAAGTCTGACCTGAATGAGGCTACACAAAGTAGGAAGCAGATAGTCCGAGAGAAGAACTTAGAAGAGCTAGCCATCATTGGGCTGACACATGACCTTAACATCCTTGATAGGGAGGTTAATGAGGCCAGGAAACATCTGGAGCATTTAAAGGCAAAAGTCGCTGCCAAGTGGGTTGCTATAACAGAGGCTCGCGACAGGGAGAGTGCTCTGATTCGCCGGGTTGCAGATGCTGATCGAGTCCTTGAAAGGAAGTTTCAAGAGGACAAACAAGGGCAAACTGCTCGGGATAAGCTTCCCTGTGTGAAAGAAGGGTTACACCCCACCCCAGCATCTCATGGCAAGTTCCTGAAGAAGCGTGCCCTGGAATCCCTGACGGCTGAGGCCAAAAGTTTGCTTGAGGAGCTGAAATCTTGGCTGGAGACTATTTTTTTGCTGAGCTCCTGATTTTTGTAGCAGAAACTATCCTTCTTTTTTTTTTTTGGTACCACATGTATTTATTGGTACTCTTTTTTTTTTTGTAGTGCTTGTGAACACTTTCTTTTTTAGTTTTTTGGTACCGCATGTGTTTTTCTGGTACTCTTTTTTTGTTTTCCCTACGTTTACTTAAATCTTTTTGTGATGAAAGAAATTGCTAAATGGGATGCCTTTTTTTTTTATTTTCCCTACGCTCACTTAAATCTTTTTGTGATGAAAGTAATTGTTAAATGGGATTTGATCAAAAGCTTGTCATTTTGTGAAAATCTTTTGTCAAATGATTGTTTTGGCATGGGAACCAAATTTTGTTTGTGGCATGGAAGCCGGTTTTGGTATGAAAGCCAGTTTTGTGGCATTGATAGCCGAGTTTGTGGCATTAATAGCCGGGTTTTTTGAAAGCCAAGTTTTTGTTTTGTGGCATTGATAGCCGGTTTGTTTTGTGGCATTGATAGCCAGATTGTGGCATTTATAGCCTTTTTTGGTGGCATTTATAGCCTGTTTTGGTGGAATCTATAGCCGATTTTGGTGGCATTTATAGCCTGTTTTGGTGGCATTTATAGCTGGTTTTGGTTTTCAAAAATGCAAGTATCGACTAAAAGTCACCTCCCTGCTGAATGGAATGTCGCATCCTTGCTCATTCGATTGCGAGTATCGATGGAATGTCGCATCCTCGCGGATTTGGGTGCAAGTATTGATGGAATGTCGCATCCTTGCTTTTCAAAAATTCTGGTTTTGCGGGTACTGACTTGATGTCGTTTCCCCATGGTTTTTGAAATTCACAGTTTTCTCGAACCTTTGGGTTGTGGATATCAACTATAATGTTGCGTCTCCACGGTTTTTAGGTTTTTTCGAACCTTTGAAGTTTGGGTTGTGGATATCAACTAAAATGTTGTATTTCCACGATTTTGGATTTTGCAAGTATCGACGAAATATCGCTTCCCTGCGATTTTGGAAGTGTCGAACGTGGTTCGCATGCTTCCGATTTGTACGAGTATCGACTAAGCGTCGCTTCCCCGCGGTTTTTGAAAAACCATTTTTTTTGTTTAAAGACACGAGGGTCATAAGTTTTGACCTAAAACCATTTAGGCGGTAAAAGGTAGGGTGGACTAGGGTGGAAATCCCTGAATCCGGATTTTGTTTCAAACCATGAATTTTGGGTTCAAGGGTTAAAATTTATGGTCAAGTTAGGGAAAGGTTCCTAAACTTGGAAATTTTTTTTTGAACAATGAAACGATGAAAGTAAGCATTGTTTAAATTTTAGAAATTTCAACATTTGATATGAAAACTCTAAAAGATTGGGTTTGACGAGCGTGTACCTGAAAATCGGTTTTGGCTGTACAGGCATTGCTCTTACCCAGTTGGGTAAGTCTTCAAGCGTAGTACCGCTTTAAGAACTTGCCGTTGATGGGCAGCATACATCTATCACCCTCCATGTTTAGGAGTGCGTATGCGCCATTGGAGAAAACATTGTCGATGATGTAGGGTCCCTCCCATTTTGTCTCAAACTTGCTTTTGGACTTGTGAGCGAAGACCATTGGTCTTTTTTACCGCAAGAACCAAGTCACCCTTTTTGTAGGCGCGTTGCCTGACCTTTTTGTCGAAAGATCCTGCCATGCGTGCTTGGTAAAGTTCAATGCTTTGTCGAGCTTCGAACCGTCTCTCATCGAGATTGTCCAACTCATGGAGTCGTAATTTGACATTGCTTTCATGAGTCATGTCATTTTGCAAGGATACCCTCAAAGAAGGAATTTGTACTTCCAAGGGTATGACAGCTTCGCATCCATAGACCAAGGAGAATGGTGTGTTATGGGTTGGTCCTCGAACGGTGGTTCGATAGGCCCACAAAGCTTCAGACAGTTTGTCGCTCCAGTCTCCTTTGTGACTAGAGACCATTTTTTTGAGAATTTTGCAGAGTGTCTTGTTGAAAGCTTCTGCTAATCCATTTGTTGCCGGATTGTATGGAGTTGAAGGACAGCTTTGGATTTTTTATTTATCGCAAAACTTGTAAAATCGATGATCCCGGGATTGTGGTCCGTTATCATGGACGAATCTTTTGGGTATGCCGAAATGACAAATGATGTTGGTGCGTAGGAACTGAAGGACTGATGAGGCCTTCATTTCGTTAAGCGCAAATGCTTCTGACCACTTGGAGAAATAATCCGTAGCGGCGAAGATGAAGCGATGACCTTTGCTCGAAGGGGGAGAAATAGGACATATGATGTCCATACCCCAGGCTTCGAAAGGCCATGAGATCGCTGTTGGATGCAGGATCTTCTGTTGGAAGGTTCGAAGGTGGTTCTTCCATAATATTTTCGGAGGCTTTCAGCTCTACGAAACCTTCTGGCGTTTCAAGGGCATTTCCAGACCAAGGTTTTGTTCCTTTCCACGGGTCTTCTTAATCGGCAATTTTCCCAAGGCTTGCTATGAGATGATCCCAATCGCCTGTTGAAACCGGGTCGAAGTAGGGTACTTCTTTTGGAGATGAGGGTTCTTCTAGGTCAGAAGACCACACGTCTGTGCCATCAGACAATACCTCTTCATTTTCAGAGAAATCGTACCAACTGGATGAGCTTCCTCGATCTTTGTCAGGTGACTCATCAAAGAGATATCCAGGGAGATCGATGTCTTCATGGACTTGAGATGTTGAGGCTTGGTCAGTATATTGACTTTTAAGCCTTTGTGTCAACTGTCTCAGGGGAGTGTCGGGATCATACCCTTGCCCGTGTGAAGACTTTTCTACATAGCCATAGAGTCTCCAATCTTCCAGCTGGCTTTTGGTCAAGACGGGCCCCAATGGCGTGAGAATACCGCGTCCTTCTCCCAAACCAACTGGGTTTTGAGCGTCATAGCCCATTTTCCTCATAATAACTTGTGCCACAAAACTATATAAGGATAGTTGAGGCATACCTTCATTTTGGAAAGGTTCAAGCATGGAGTTTGATGAAGAGGCATCCGATCTATGGAAGAAGATCGGCTTTTCCTTTGCTGAAGTTGCTGGAACAACGAAGGAAGCTGACGTACGATCTTCTATGTCAGAAGTTGTCTCCATTGGAGTAAGAGCAGGTTGAACTTGCTGAATGTCAGCTTGGCTTGACGATGTGTCGTCTTCTGGCTCTGAATCCGAATCCGTGTCTTGCATGATAGACACGAAAGAGACAACAAATTTGCCCCCAGACTTTTGCTTTGCCTTCTTCACTTTAGTTGTGATGACCAAAGGTTTTGAAGGTTTGAGGCAGATGATGAAGGGAGTTTGATTGCTCTCTTCGGATTTACCGGATGGTTTGTTTTCTTCCGGTGATTGTTGAGGAGCCTTGCCTTTATCTTTCTGGAGATTTTCCGCAAAGGGTGCTGTTTGCTTCTCCTCTTCTTCTTTCTCACCTTCATACATCTGTGAGTCTGCGAAGTGGACTTCTTTACCTTTGAAGGGTCTTTTGTCTGCAAAGACTCGATGTATCATGCCGTCGTCGCCAACAAACTTGATGCATTGATGTAAAGTTGAAGGGACAACACCATTCTCGTGGATCCAAGGGCGTCCGAGAAGGTAGTTAGAGCATGAAGGGGTTTTTATTGCATACACAGTGACCTCAGAGATAAGATTATCGATCTGCAACTTGAACCTGATTTTGCCGATAGGCCTTTGAGTACTCCCATCGTATCTAAAGATAGATACAGATGTGTCGCTCAGCTTGCTGGGTGGGATGCCCAACTCTTCGAGAGTCGAAGTGGAGATGAGGTTGAGTGCAGAACCTGGGTCGATCTGACTTCTGTGCATAGGCATTTCCTTAATGCCCTGTGAAGTACAGGGGTCGGTTGTGCCTTGTTTCGCCAAGTAGGAGGTCATCCTTAGTGAAGGCGATGGTTGCACTGGCCGCCTTTTGAACCAAGAGGCATTCAATGCATGATCCCTCAGTTTTCTTCTTTTCTCCCTTTGAGGAAGCTTCTGAATTTTTGACCCGGTAGTCCATTTCAATTTGGAGGACTTGAGGGGCATGTTTGTCGACATCCTCATTCAGCTTTTGTAATTCTGAAATGAGATTATCACGAGTGTGCGGAGACATTCGTAATAAATTTAGGATGTGCAGACGTGCAGGTATGTGCTTGAAGTGTTCAATCAAGTCATACTTGAAAGCCTCCTTAGGGCCTGCATGTTCATCATTGTTGCCACTAGGGGCGCTTACAACATCTTTTCCCGAAGGATTTACATATGTAAAGGAAGATTGGTTGTAATTTTTGTGGTAGTCCGAGCGGGTGACTCTACCAACTTCAAGAGCTTCTTGAGAAGGATCTTCATTTGGAAGATTGTCTTCAACATCAAGAGGCTGTCGTTTTTCATATGCTGAGGATGTATCAGCAGCAGAGTTGTCATCCTCAGTGATTGTGTGGCACGGAGCATTTTCCGGGACCAAGTCCTGAACAGCATCCAGCAACCTTTCCTCTTCGTTGACCAATTCATCGTCCCAAGCATCAATAGCTGGGAATTCTTCAATCAGGAAGGGTGTGAACTTTGAAGTACTCACAGTCTCAGGAGAAAAAACCTTAGAGGGTGTCGTCTCAGTGAAAGTCACGTGAGATGAGGTGGCTCAAGAACATACATTGCTAGGAGTCGTCGGAGTGTAAGTGATCTCATCAGACGATGCTTCGAAAGAGTTATAATCCCGAATTATCACATTACAGGAAGCTCTGACAGGAGACGTTGTCTGATCGGAGTCAGACTCATCCTCGGATGTAAGAGGATCGTCTATCCAGCAATTTTCTCCATTTTCAGGAGTTAAGGGAGGATGTACCTGATGGTCTTCGGGGACTTTAGGCTATGGATTGTGAGGAAGCTCGTTGACGTGGTCTTGCTCTTGTTCTAGAGAGAGATGATGCAAGATCCTTGCATATTCTTCAAGATCAGGCATGGTGGCCAAATCTTCTTCTTCGTTTGCTTTTTGTGGTTCAACATGGTTGGGTTCCACTAGAGCAATGACGGGTGCTGGTTCAACAACATTTTCTTATACAGCCTCTTAGTCTTCTTCATCATCAGACCAGGATCCTTGTGGCTGTAGAGGGTTATACCAGATTACTGGCATAAGATGAGTCTCAGGAACCCATTCTTTATCGGAGAGATATTCTCCTGTTTCAAGGGACTCCTCCCACTCGTCGGTGTAGTTGGATTCGAATCCATCATCGGTGCCGCTGGACTCGTATCCATCAATGGAGAATCCAACTACCGAATTGCAAGAGTATGATGCCCCTTGCGTGGCTTCTTTGAATTGAGGTGGCATGAAATCACTGAGAGTGAATTTTCTTACCCCCTTTGAAGTCTCTGGAAGGGACGTTTTTGTTGCCTCCAATGAAGCGGTAGAAGAAGCCTCTGCCTTTTCTCGGACTTCTTGTTTTGGCTGGGTCTTCTCTTGCCGTTTGAGCTTTAGGAGATGTTTCCTAGCCTGCCTTCGCTATTGAGCTGTAGGCTTTGTTTTCACGACCTCCCAGTTTTCATCTTCCAAGAGATCGGGATGTTCCCATATAGGTTGTCCGTCTGGTGTCGGGTAAGGAACCAGTTCCTCGGATGCTTGAATTGAGTTTAACGCCTTAAAGGAAGTAGTAATCTTATTCTTTGGTGATTTTGATGTTTGTCCACATGACACCATGTTGACGGAGGCAGACCCATAGTTTTTGTCAAAGGTGATGACTCCATTTTTCCACATCTCGTTTATTTTCTCTCTCACAACGAAGCATTGATTGAGAGGATGCGAGATCATCTGGTGGTATGGACAGTACCAAGGATTGTTGGTTTTGCCAACATCACTCGGTCTTTGGGTTCAGGCAAAGTGAGCTTGTCGTTCGCCACAAGAGCCCCGAAAATTTCATCACCATCTTCATCGAACGGGTATTTCTTTTCTACTCGTTCTTTGAAGGCATCTGAGAGTTCAGGTCTCTTACAAGCAGCTTTGTTTTCAGCTTTCTTTGGTGGCTGAGGAGCTGACTTGGTCTACATATTGAGGACCTCTTTCTTCTTTGGTTTAGAGGTTGCAGTGGCGGTTGGCTCTTTTCTTGATGATTTCTGACTGTTGAGGTCTTTAATCACCGTTTCAGCTTCCATGGAAGCTTCTAGGAGTTCTCCCAGGTTCTTCTTTGGCTGCCTTGAAGGATCTTGCAGTTTTTGTTTGATTCTGACAAGATTTGATTTTTGAAAGTAGCATTGCCTATTTATGGCAGGTTGCGACTTTATGTAGTTTTCTGGATTTTGAAGAAGCAACGTGACACATTTTTTTGGTGTCAACACACCTTAGATTTTAGGTCGTTCCGACATTGTCTGACCCAGTTTTGGCTTCTGACGGCAAATCGGCAACTCTGGGCGACAAAGTCTTTGGCTTTCCTGGAAAATTGAAAACTTTGCACTCTAAATTGCAAGGATTCTCGTCATGTTGCTTACAGGGAAATCAGGCCAATAAATGTACAAAAATGTCTACAAAAATACGAAAGAAAAAAGAATCGAAAAAAATGGAAAAATGGCAGAAAATCGGCGACCAAAAGGGGAAAAATCCTTAATGGTCGAGCGACCATGGGTGGCGACCAAGGAAATCTGGGTCGCCGAATTTCAACCGAAAACCCATTTTTTGGGTCCTTTTTGCGTTTCAAGATTTTCGGCCCTTGTGGTTTTCCAAGATTCTGACTTTCGAGGCACCAAATCTGTTAATATTCATCAACATCACGGATCCGTCTTCGAGAGTATCAAACCATGATTGATTGCTTCAACACCACCAACCGGTCGACCAAGAAAACTCACTTTCTGTCTGATCGATCGAGAAACCGACATGACAGATAACATCGGCCCGATGTTAGCAATCAATATCTGAAGTTTTATAGTCATCCGATGTCGATCAGCGAGAAGATCCATCGGCGATCATCACAAGAGGAATCCCAAAAGACGCGGCACGACCCGCGACTCTTCAAGCGACTTGGCGACCACTTAATGTTGTTAATTGACCCTTTTATGGCAACTTAATGCGGTCATTAACTAGTTAATTTGGACGGCCAAATTAAAAGCAAACAAACGGGAGTTACAAGTCCAAGATTTTATGATAATTAAACCATAAAACTCCTCCCATGATGGAGATTAAAGGCGATTAAAGGCTCTTAATTCTCTAGCGGCCAATCAGAAGCCAAGGAAAATGAGTAACAAAATAAGTGAATTAAAACTTATAACTCCTCCCATTATACGTCTTTATTTCATTTAAAGCCCATAAACCCTCCTAAATGTCTACCAAATGCCTATAAAAGGAGAGCAATCCAAGAAGAAAGGATCCCGAAATCCAGACGGAAAATCTATCAGAAATTTTCACAGAAAAGAGAAAACTCTGCTGAAGTTCTGCATCGACCACTGCTACAAGGTGACAAAAGTCTCTTGGGGGGCAAGTTTTTTGTATGTGCCATTTTGAAGGAACCCCGCTCTAGGGAAATCGTGATCTTTTTCGATGAGGCCTTCATGGCTATGCTGGAGTCATTCCTTCCACAAACCAACACCTTCGTTGTCACAAATGGTGAGATTGATTTTTCTTTGAAGGAGTTGAGCGCCATTACCGGGTTGCCTATTATTGGTAAACTCTATGAGGAGTTCATGCCCATTGACAGCGTCCTTGATGAGCAGTTTGAGGATTTTAGGCTTCTATACTTTCAGCTTGTCTCCTTCTATCATTTTTTGAAGGAGAATGAGGGCTCGAAAGTCAGGTCCAGCAGTTGGAAGAGTTTTACCTCTTCATTCCCCAACTCCTTTGACAGCAGGGAGTCTTCTGATAGCGTGACCCGGGAAGACAGTGCTAAGGATCTGGATTCAAAGAAGACTTCGGCCATGCGAGAAGAGTTGAGGAATTTCTTTGCGAGTATAGACGCCATTTGCTCTGACATTGCACCGCGGAGAGATCTCGCTGTTTACCTCACTTATTGGCTAGGTGAGGCTATCTTTGCTGGAGGAGATGGAATGCACATCAGGCCGAATTGAATTTTTCCAGCTTGTCAGATGGCGATCAGAGAGCAGCTTGCTTTGGTGCTAGCTCTTTACTCCTATCTGTGTACCGAACTGCAGGTTGCTGCTTTCTTGGTTCGGCTTGGGCTCCCCATGAACAGGGTATTTTCAGCCATATCTTTTATTCGTGGTATGTATATCACTGTCCTGGCTTCCACCGTTTGGGTGCTGCACATGATTATCCTCTGATGATTCGATTGGCTAAGGGCAAAGCCGTGCTCGAATCACTTTTGTTTGCCTGCATGAGGATCTGACGGTTCAGGGACGTCGAGATAGGGCAGTCTTCAGTGAAGCTTTCTCCAGAGTTGCACAATAAGGCTTTTGGTTTTGGTGCCTCCCGTGACTCCACCAGGGCAGGGTCGAGAAGGAATTACTCCTTGACAAATGCAGAGAAGGAGTGGCTTTTCAGCATAGTGTCGACACGATGGTGTACCGTAGACATCTTTTCGTCGACATCCAGCCGTATGTACCTTCTTGCTTTATGCTGCAGTTGTGCTTTTCTCAAGGCGTTGTTGGAGTGCCTTTGAGTATGGTGAATCGCCATGGAGTTTTGCAGGACGACATAAATGCATGGGCACTGCTGGCTTCACGAAGTGGTTCGCGAAGAGTTTTTCAGCGTACCGGGGACTTTCCAAGAATGAGCTTGATGTAAAGCTGTCTTCCGGAAAAGGCATTGGGAAGTCGGAGGTGTCCGGCGAGAGGAAGTTTTGGCATTCCTTCTGGAGAGAAGCATAAGATAGGCTTTCTCGGTGACCAGGGCGTCATCGGTTCTGAAGATATCCGGGAAATACTTGGCGAGGCCTTAGAGCAGCTAAAGATGGAGGAAGCTGAGCTTGACGCTTGGATGCAAGCGGCACAGAGGCGAGCTTCCGTGAAGTCCATTGGCAAGAGCAAACCGTCCAGTGAGGAGTCAAGTGGGAAACCTGACTCTGACAGTGGGGCAAGTTCCTCTAGAAGACCAACCCACAGAAGCAAAAGGAAGAGGTGTTAGTGTCAGAAGGGACGGGATGAAGACTCTCCGGATGTGGAAGTCCCTCTCACTATCAATAAGGAGGTACTGCCTGGGAATGCCGACGAACCTCCGGAAAAGAGGAACCGAGAAGAAGAGACCATCAGTGAAAGTATGATTCTTCCTTTTTCTCTTTCCGTTTCTTTCATCGGGCTTTCCATGCTCTGATTTGACTTCTCTCCTCCTCTTATTTTTAGCAGAGGATGATGGCTTGGCGATGCCTGAGGTTCCAACCGATGAGGCGGTGATGGATCTGGCTGCGGCACCTGAAGAAGAACCAAGGGACTCTGGAGTGATTCCAGAATCTCCAAATGCTATAACTTTTTTTTGTGACTTGGTTTGCCAACATTTTTCTTGTCAGCTTACTTGCCACAGGATTCCGACGACTTTGAACAATCAATGGATGCAAATGTTGACGATGCTTCCGATGAGTTCATGGAGGAAGAGAGTATTCCGCCAGTCGTTGAACCAGGTATTTTGTAGTGATAACCCTGATGATAATGATTTTTTTTACAGGATCATATTCATACCTTTTTGTGATTCATTGGCAGGTTATGAAGTGATAGAAGAGATTCCATCGCTTTCTTCAGAACTAGAGTAAGGGGTGTCAGAGGTTGATCCGGAGGTAGAGATTTCTACAGCCAGCTCTGACACGACAGAGGTGAGACCTCATGCTGAGATTCTTTCCCTAGTGGCTCCAATTGGAAAGAGTTTTTTTGTTACTCTTCCAATGGGGCATGACATGAGCAGCCGACCGACGGAGCGGGGCGAATCTTCATCTTGGCCATAAATTCCATTTGTGAAGAAGGTGCTGGCGCGGGTTTTGAGTTCTTGGATCTGGACACTTGGATGCCGGATTTGGCATGATCCAACATGTGCAGGATATTCTCGGTGATGCCGAAGAGGCTGGTCTGGACGTCACAGGTGTTAGGGATTTTGTAGATTGCAATTTGATGGATGCATTATCATTTTAGCATCATTCGAATTTTCACACATGCAATGATTTAGAAATCTTGAAATCTTGTTTTTCACATGCATTGTTTTAAATCTTGTAAATCTTATAGTTCATGCATGTTTTGGTTTTAAACTTGGATGCATTTAATTTGAAAAAGAATTTTTATAAATCAAGCTAGCCATTGTTTTTAAAGTTTCAAATCATATTTGGCTTTTTTTGTTTCATGATTTTAAAACACTTAGATTGATTTAAATCATGTTTCCAAGCTTGGTTTATTGGCCTAAAAATCCCCTCGAGAAAATACTTTGAAATGTGCAAAAATTGAGATTTTGGCCACACTGTCGGTTAGCCTGTTGGTTAGGTATCGGCTAACCGACCATGGACCGAAACTCTTTCGGTCAGCCGTCGGTCCCGAATCCAGA
This sequence comes from Litsea cubeba, assembly GCA_012931725.1. NCBI lineage: Eukaryota > Viridiplantae > Streptophyta > Magnoliopsida > Laurales > Lauraceae > Litsea > Litsea cubeba. The sequence goes on along the minus strand of CM022948.1, from coordinate 49,507,014 downwards.
AGCGAATTCTGTGATTTCTGGGAACGTCAGTCAGCCTGTCGGTCGAGTGTCAGTCATGTGTCGGCTAGCCGAACCCTATATGTCGGTTGACCGACACCTGTTAACGGTCTCCAGTTCAAAAATATGACCATTGGGGTGTCGGTTAATCGAACCCTAGATGTCGGTCAATCGACAGGTAGCCGTTGGTCCACGTTTTCTATAAAAGAAAGTTCATTCCAAGGCCAAATTTGATGATGGTAGAGACCATTCTTGAGGTGAATGAAGCCTAAACAAAGGGGAATGAACTAAGGAAGGCTAATGGGTCATTAGTAAAGCTAAAGCTTGGATTAATGAAGTTAAATCTCCAAGTAAGTTTTACTTTTATTTAATCTTTGATAAATGATTTTTAGTAAGATAACTATGATGTGTTGAATCCTTCACTTCATTTAATCTTTGATTTAAGTTGAATTGGATTCTTCACCTTGTTTCAACCCTAGTTTGTTTTAAATTTCACAAATCATGTTTTGCCAAAACCTTTGAGTTATTTTATAACATAATTCATTTTATTGGTTGAAACTTTATTTGTTGTTTTCAATGATTTAAATCTTAGTTAATCTAGTCTATTTTTGAAAACAACATTGCACATGCATCACTTGATTAGTCTTAAATAGTTTTATACAACTTGTGAGTTTTTTTTATTTTCATATCGTCAACAAGTTTGTATTTATACAAGTGATTTGCATTTGACTTTAATCATACCTTTGTGTGCCTTAATCTTTTAAATGCTTTAGGCATATTTTGATTGAGCTTAGTTTTTAATCTTGATTGAAGTTTTCACACACACATCATGAGCATTCATCTTTGCATTACATAGAGTGTTGTGTGAGTTTGATTTTCACTTTAATATCCGCCTAATTAAGAGGCATTGTAATTGAGCTTTCATTGTATCTCTTTTAGTGTTTGTGAAGACACTTCTTTAAGAGAGAAAATCTTTTATGTGCAAAGGTTATTGCTTAGCCTAGAAAAGCATTGTGTAAAGGTTATTGCTTAGCCTAGAAAAGCACATTGATAGGATGTTGTTAAGCCTAGAAGAACAACGTTGTAGAGGTTATTGCTTACCTATTCAAAAGCATACATAGTGGAAATCCGGTGGAGTGTTGTATCACAAGCCGGTAGTGGATGTAGGCATTGAGGCTGTACCGCTATAAATGATTGTGTGATGGTGATTGCTTTGTGGTGATTGTTTTTATAAGCTTCCTCATTTTGTTTGATTATCATCACTTGTGACTAGTTAATTTTAAAGAAGTTAAAATTTATCTTAATTGGTCACTAATTAGAAGCTCACCCTATTCACCCCCCCCCCCCTCTAAGGTAAGAATCCCAGACTTTCAATTGGTATCAAAGCCGTGGAGCACCGAAAAAACTCCTAGTATTTCGGTGCTTGTGCGTCGGAATTACTCGCGTCCACGGAAACTCTCGCTTGAAATAACGGATAAATAGAGACTCTCCATTCGTGGTAGGTATGTGGGGGGGAGACTATCGCGTCCCATGTGTCTGGACTTTGATAGGTACCATTTGGAGATCCGTGTTAAAAGGATATGGGTCCTCGAGGGTCTTAAAGAAATTCTGACCCTTCTTAAATTGGTATCAGAGCTTCGTGCTCTATATTAGGATCAAGTGTTATTGGAACTCTTGAATAGGTGTGAAAACCTAGATTTAGAACCCTAGTTGTGTATCTTATGAAAATCATTAGAATGGATTCCACTATTTTAGAATGTGTAGATTCTTGTATAGATTCTTCTAGACCCCTCCTTCCCACAATTGGTGTTTCAAACTTTAAACTTAATGAATCTCAATTTAAATCAAAAGAAGAAGAAAATGATGAAAATGAAAATGATATTCAACAAGCTTATGATGAATTGTATACATTATTATCCTTAGAGCTTGCTAAGAAGAATAAAAAATTAAGAGAAGAATCTAAAAAGCTAAACAAAGATTTAGTCTCTTCAAAAGATGAACTTTGAGAGAAAGAAGAAGTAATACTTTGTTTAGACTCTAAGTTTATGATCTCTTTGCATAATCTATCTAATATTAAAGATGAACTAAATGAATTAAAAGTAGGAAGCGATGAACTTAATAAGGAAAACTTAAATCTAAGAGATACATTAAAAAGGCAAGATGAAAACATTATCTATTTAGAATCCAAGTGGACAATTTCCAAGGAAAACTTGTCTAATGCTCAAAGTAATTTAAAAACCTTAGAACTTGGATCTAATGTTGTTAATGATATTAAATGTGAATTAAAACTTGCCTATGAAGAGATAAACAACTTTAAGGGAATTCAAAATGAATTAACAAAAGTTAAAAATGAAAATTCAACCTTTAAAAACCAAGTCACTCAACTTGAAAGCTACAAACAAAAGTATGAGTGTAAATTTACCCAAAGTGAAGAGAAATTTGAAAAGTTATTTAAATTGGGTAAATTTCAAATAGATAGGACGGGTCTTGGTTTTGATAGGCATATTTCACATTACCCTAAATTCACCAACACATTTTGTGAAAAGTGAGTCTTCATTCTCTAGCACTCACACTTCCTTGACCATGGTCAAATGTAATTATTGTGGCATTGAAGGGAATTTTAGGTTTGAGTACAAACAAAGAAGAAGCCATGTGTCTAAACCCATTTTTGAACCAAAGAAAATAAATCAAACTCTATGATGGATAAGACACTAAAAATAAAGGAAGACTCCAAGAAGATTAAGCAAGTTAAACCAATTAAAAATGAGTCTCCTAGGATAGATTCTAAAATGGCTAAACAAATTAAACCAAAGGTAAAAGAATCTATCAACAAAAAGCTTCGCAATCTACCTCCCTTGAGTCAACACATGAAAGAACTTTGAAGAAAATTACTAAGTTAAACTTAAAATTCAAAAGTCAAATAAAGGGAAAAAATAAGAATAAAAGAAAAATGAATCTATCCCCTAACAAACAAACTCACACTACAAGAACTTGAACTTTTGGCGACGAAATTATTCGTCGCCAAAAGTCAAATTTTCGTCGCCAAAAGTGTTTACCGACGAAACATTTTTCGTCGGCAAAAGATCGTCGGCAAAGACTTTTCCCGACGAAATAAAATTTTGTCGGCCAAAATATACTTTTTACCGACGATTATCTTAAGTTTACCGACGTTTTTGTTCATCGGCCAAATCACTCAATTTTTTTTATTTTTTATTTTTTCATTTTGCCGACGTTTGTTTTCGTCAGGAAAATCATTTTACTTTATTTTTAATTTTTCCTTTTTGATTTTTCCGATGAAAGTTTTCATCGACAAAAGCATTTTATTTTTTTTCTGAATTTTTATTTTTGATTTTTCCGATGAAGTTTTCGTCGGCAAAAACATTTTACTTTTTTTTTAATTTTATTTTTAATTTTGCCGACGAAAAATTTTCGTCGGCAAAAGCATTTTATTATTTTTTTGAATTTTTATTTTTAATTTTTCGTCGGCAAAAACATTTTATTTTTTTTGAATTTTTATTTTTAATTTTGCCGATGAAATATTTCGTCGGCAAAAACTTCTTTTTTTGAATTTTTATTTTTAATTTTGCCAACGAAAAATTTCATCGGTAAAAACATTTTTATTTTTATTTTTTTTAATTTTGCCGATGAAAAATTTTGTCGGCAAAGGCCTTTTTTTAATATATTCTATTTATTTTTTCATTATTATTTTCCTGTAAACCTGTTATACACCAGTAACAAAAATAACCTGTTCATATACCTATATTCAACATAAAAAATGCAATTAAATAAATGTTACTAAATAAACAAACAACTATCTCCATTTTTCATTAAAACATTCATCTCATTAAACAAATATTACAATCAATAATGATAAAGTCTCATATAAATGTCCAATATACATATATATATATACAAATAAACCGAAAAGAAGTCCAACACCTTCACAAGTCTGCAACCGACACCAAAGCGTCCATCAATCTGCAATGACAAAAACAACATTAAAATCTTTTCAATTAATTAAATTATAAATGAAACATAAACATGTATATATATAAAACTTTTCCTAATTTTTTCTGCTGTTAAGTGTTGACAAACATGCGGCTTTTGCATCTGATTTGTTAACCATAAGTCCAATTCACTAACCTCCAATTCCAATAAGTTACTTTGGCATTGAAGAAGGTATCCATGTTGATTTCTGGGCTATTCGATGGCCGTTTCGAGTTTTCGACCTACGACGGCCTATTTTTGAGACTAAGTATTCCAAATTAAACGTTTTTATGTCCAATTTTCTAACCGGGAGTCTTATTTACTAACCGTCAGTTCCTACATGTTACTCTACCCTCGAGCGAAGTGCTCGTGCCGGTTTTCGAAATTTCCCAAGGCCGTTTCCCATTCTGGACCCCCGGCGGGCCGTTTTCGAGTCTAAGTGTTGGAAAATCCCAAGTTTCGCTCGTAATTCTCTAACCGGGAGTCCTATTTGCGAACCATCAGTTCTTACAGGTTACTCTACCCTCGAGCGACGTGCTCGTGTCGATTTCTGATTTTTCCCGCGGACATTTCCCGTTCCGGAACCCCGGCCGGCTGAATTCGAGCCTAAGTGTTGGAAAATCCCATGTTTCGCTCGTAATTCTCTAACCGGGAGTCCTATTCGCGAACCGTCAGTTCCAACAGGTTACTCTACCCTCGAGCGAAGTGCTCGTGCCGGTTTCCGATTGTTCATGCGGCCATTTCCAGTTCCGGGCCCCCGGCGGGCCGTTTTCGAGCCTAAGTGTTGGAAAATCCCATGTTTCGCTCGTAATTCTATAACCGGGAGTCCTATTCGCGAACCGTCAGTTTCAACAGGTTACTCTACCCTCGACCGAAGTGCTCGTGCCGATTTCTGATTGTTCCTGTGGCCATTTCCAGTTCCGGGCCCCCGGCGGGCCATTTTCGAGCCTAAGTGTTGGAAAATCTCATGTTTCTCTCGTAATTCTCTAACCGGGAGTCTTATTTGCGAACCGTTAGTTCCTACAGGTTAATCTACCCTCAAGTGAAGTGGTCGTGCCGGTTTCCAATTTTTCCCGCGGCCGTTTCCCGTTCCGGGCCCCCGGCAGGCCGTTTTCGAGCCTTAGTGTTGGAAAATCCTATATTTCGGTCGTAATTCTCTAACCGGGAGTCCTATCTGCGAACCGTCAGTTCCTATAGGTTACTCTACCCTCGAACGACGTGCTCGTGCTGATTTTTAACTTTTCCCACGACCGTTTCCCATTCCGGACCCTCGGCGGGCCGTTTTCGAGCCTAAGTGTTGGAAAATCCTATGTTTCTCTCGTATTTCTCTAACCGGGAGTCCTATTTGCAAACCGTCAGTTCCTACAGGTTAATCTACGTACCCTCAAGCGAAGTGTCGGTGCCAGTTTCCTTATTTTTCCTTGGACCGTTTCCCATCCGAACCCCCGGCAGGCCATTTTCGAGCCCAAGTATTGGAAAATCCCATGTTTCGCTCGTAATTATCTGACCGGGAGTCCTATTTACGAACCGTCAGTTCCTACAAGTTACACTACCCTCGAGCGAAGTGCTCGTGCCGGTTTCCGATTTTTCCCACGGCCGTTTCCCGTTAGGACCCCCGGCGGGCCGTTTTGGAGCCTAAGTATTGGAAAATCTCATGTTTCGCTCGTAATTCTCTAACCAGGAGTCCTATTTGCGAACCGTCAGTTCCTACAGGTTACTCTACCCTCGAGCAAAGTGCTCGTGCCAGTTTCCGACTTTTCCTGGTGCCATTTCCTATTCCAGACCCCCGGTGGGCCGTTTTCGAGCCTAAGTCTTGAAAAATCTCATGTTTCTCTCGTAATTCTCTAACCGGGAGTCCTATTTGCGAACCGTTAGTTCCTACAGGTTAATCTACCCTCGAGCGAAGTGCTTGTGCTAGTTTCTGATTTTTCCCGCGGCAATTACGCTTTCCGGGCCCCCGGCGGGCCGTTTTCGAGCCTTAGTGTTGGAAAATCGTATATTTCGGTCGTAATTCTCTAACCGAGAGTCTTATCTGCGAACCGTCAGTTCATGGAGGTTACTATACCCTCGAGCGACATGCACATGCTAGTTTCCAATTTTTTTCACGGCCGTTTCCCATTCTGGACCCCCGGCGGGCCGTTTTCAAGCCTAAGTGTTGGAAAATCCCAATGTTTCGCTCGTAATTCTCTGACCAAGAGTCCTATTTGCGAACCGTCAGTTCCTACAAGTTACTCTACCCCCGAACGAAGTGCTCGTGCCGGTTTCTGATCTTTCTCGCGGCTGTTTCCCATTCCGGACCCCCGGCGGGCCATTTTCGAGCCTAAGTGTGGGAAAATCCTATATTTTGGTCGTAATTCTCTAACCGGGAGTCCTATCTGCGAACCGTCAGTTCCTACAGGTTATTCTACCCTCGAGCGACGTGCTCGTGCTGGTTTTTGATTTTTCCCGTGGCCGTTTTCCGTTCCGGACCCCCGGCAGGCCGATTTCGAGCTTAAGTGTTGGAAAATCCCAATGTTTCGCTCGTAATTCTCTGACCGGGAGTCTTATTTGTGAACCGCAAGTTTCTACAAGTTACTCTACCCTCGAGCGAACTAACTTACAAAAGGAATCATAACTTCTTTCTGTTTTATGGAGTAGAGCGAATAGAGTGCTTGACTATCACTAAATGGAATTCACATACAGAGTGTGAAGAATGCTCACCTGTCAGGAAGTTTTATCCAGTGCCTTTGATCTTCTGGAGACAAATTTCTGGCGAACCTGCACAATTTAAATTTGAACCATCTGAGCCAGACGTGATTGAACATAGATGCTTGGATTCATAAATCTAATTCAAACATGAATATGACAAATCCAGAGTTAAAAGCCAAATGACGCATATAATCCAATTGTTTAAGCTGAGTTTCTATATCCAAATTCCTTATCTGCTTCAGGATCCTTCTTCATTGCCAATGAAATGTTCATCCATGTTGGAGCTATCTTCTCCAGTGATGCCTAAAGTCATTTAATAGAAATATTAGAAGTGTAAAGTTGAAAAGTGATTTACCATATAAAACAACATGAATGAAAATCACCTTTTTTATGATAACAGGAGAATTTCCTATGGGGTCAATGTTGGTAATTGGACCCTTGTCTTCTGGGAAGAACTTTCTGAGAATAGACTCATACTTTTCAGGTTGAATGTAGAAGAAATGGAATGCGGCTCCAAGACTATCTTTCGATAAGTTTGGTATTGGCTTGACAATAACATGGTCTGGTTCTGCCATCAGTATGTATCTGTTTGCACAAAATCAACAAAGACCCAGTTAACACAATAGAAGAAACAACAAAGATCCATTTCTCAATACTCTTAAGGACTAATGTGATGCTTACTCTTCTTCAATGTTTGCCTTTTGAAGCCATTAGACAAATGCCCATGGTCTATTGAGGACGATAAAACCTTGAAATTGTAAGCAGGCGTCCAATTAAAAGAAAACCATTATAGTCTAGAAGTATCTAAAGGGGAGAACATACATTATTATAAAATTCAAACTATGTCACCAAAGATATGTTATTTACAATAGATTGACTCATCAATCTCCTAATAGGACCACTATAATGAAAACAGAACTGCAGATAAATCCTTCAACTCGAATTAATCTTAAAAGGTGCATTTGGAGGTTCTTAGATAGTGTTCAACTCAATGTTACATTTTGGTGCACTTCTGGTCAATTTGAAATATATTTGATAATGACTTTGTGATGGACAAAAGCAATAAAAACAAATCCTGCCCAATATTCCCAGCTCCTCTTGCATCTACAAAGCTTTACAGAAAAAATTACCATCCTTCTGCCAGCTATACATCCCATCCACAATCAGGTATGCGTTTAAATGAACCTGTAATGCATACATTACATAGCACAAGAAAACAACATCATACTGCTCTTATTATAGCCAAGATAAACTTTTTGGTAGTCTCCAGAACCTGAGACTAAAGTGATGGCATCTATCCGAACTTACTTTAGAGTCCAAATGATACATGGGTGGGACCATCAGTTCAGATATGTTGTTGACCACACTGTCATAGTATATCCTACACCAGTTTGGTGGGTGCCATGAGTATCGCAATATTGTCATGCTACCACCCATCCCAAGCTTATTAACTTTTCCAAGAATAAAAGGAAAAGGCCTTTACCACAACAAAATCCCAAATTGTACAAACACAAAGGTCCTGTTGCCTACTTGGTCCCCAAATACTACAAATTCATAGTCAAGGGGATTTTATTGAAGTAGTAGTAAAGAGGTGAAGAGTGAAGGGCCCAAATGTAGAGATGTACACAGGACTCTCACCTTACTAGTATTTAATTTAGTAGGGTGATGGGTAGATACTCACTATTAAGGGAGACCCTTTGATGTCCCTTATGAATCTTCACCTTTAATCCTTCACTTCTAGCACCTTTGATAGGAAGTCATTGCTAAGGAATCCTAGGAATTCAATACCAAATACACAAACAGGCCCAAAAGAACCAATTCCATGTCTCAATCCCACAACCATAGTGCAAAATTCATAACCTTATTATCCAAGAACAACTGCTCTTCCCACTCTTCATATCAACAAACATATCATACTCACAAGCCAAAACCCAGTTGTAATCTGTCCCCATAATAAGCCATAGCCTCCATAATTCAGCACCAATTACACAATAGACACAAAACAAAGGAGAAGAGCAAATGAAGTTAATTTTCAACAAATGAGCACCATAGTGCAGTTTTGCTCCTTCCAACTCAGAGGAAGCATGAGTGAGACCCTCTGCCCATGTTTGTTTTGTTTACTAATAAAATAAGATAAAGTAAATGCTTCCTAAGGTAATTAAAGAATATAAAGTCAGGTAAGAAGTCCTCAAATGGTAAAGTAACTATTTCATTTGTATTTTATGAGGTAAAGTAAAATACAATATTTTGATGACCAAAACTTTACTTTCTCACTTGTCACCAACCAAATATGGTAAACTAAAATTTTTAGCAACCGAGATTAGTTTACCATATATCACTTAAAAAACAAACACGGTTGTATTAAGGCAAGAGCATTCAGATTGCGAATTGTCCATTTCAAAGTAACCATTCTAGTCCTCCATCTAGTCAAATATCTCAAGAACCTGATCCGTATTTACCTCTGATGTTCATCTAATAAGAGATTCTTGCTTTTGAAACTTGATGATGGATGGATGACTCATTTTGAACAGATGAAGTCAGCAGGTTAGGGGGTGAAGGAAAGAGAATCCCGATTCTCCAAGCAACCTCTCACAAGTCACAATGGATTTGTGGAACCCCCCCACCCCCACACCAATTTGAATCCAACCCCCCAAGATCAAAACAAATCAAAATAATAGGGCATGTTTGGCAGCTAAGATTGAACAGGTGGGCCCCCATCAACTCACAAAAAGTTGAGAGGCATCCAATGAGAAATTAAATTTTGTGGTTGAGAAAAAAAATTGCTGTCAAGTTTATCGTTTTTTCTAGACTTTCAGCATTTTGGTTCCTGCATGTTACCTTTTTTTTTCATTAATTATGTCACATGGATAATCGGTTAGAGAATTTTTTTTCATTACTTTTTCCTATGGAGATCTTCCTCAGTTGTGATGGAAGAGCTGTTTATGAAGATTATAAACTCTATTGGTGTCAGTTGCCCGCAAAGTTGATGTTTATAATCCATGAACATGAGGACCATGTCAACCTCCCAACTGCAAGCTTAAGTTAGCTACAGCACAGGCTCATTTTGTGGACTCATGGGGTTTTATTGTATATAACCATAGTTGATGGGATCAGATTAAAATATATATCTGCAGTTTTATAACCATGTTGTTTATTTAAATTTAAAATATATAAACTAGACTAGTGATATGTCCCAAGTCACATCATAGTACTAAGAATCTAGTTGCTGTATGACACATAAAAGTTACTGATCTGACAGACCTTCATTGAAGGAACACAAATATTAGACACATGAATGAAAAAAAAATTCATTGAGGTCTACATGATTCTCAAACTGAAAAAATGCATACTATAGAGGGCCTTGATTTGTTATAGATGCACGAAGAGATTGGTGAATATGTGTGTGTGTGTGTGAGAGAGAGAGAGAGAGAGAGAGAGAGAGAGAGAGAGCAGTTTTCCCTACATTAATAAACAAGGATGAGTTTTATTGAATAGTAACTAAAGAAAAGTGTCATACTGTGGAACTTTTTTCAACCAATAAAGATGAATAAACATATAAATGAAGAAACCAAAAATGGTAGAATGGGACATTTGGATATACACTCAAATATCACAATCAATGTTAACATTCTGATTTAGTAAATGGTAAACCATCATGATCAACAGTCATTATTAATGGTGATTGAGACAAACATGAACCAAAACCTCCTATATATATACTGTAAATGATGCTTTTAGAAAAAATAATTACAGAAACAGTCTTATATGATCATGATGGTCTAAAGCATACATCACATGTATGACTGTTAAACTGAAAAATCCTTTAGTTTCATCAACAACATCAGAACTTATCCTACACAACATAAGAAGATGATCACTATCTAAAGCAACATGAAGTGTGACTGCAATATAGTTATAGTAATTTCTTGCAACACTCAACAAGGAACAAATAAAACACCTTACATCACTAAATTAGGGAAGAGCCCACCAAAGCTTTGTTTGTGTTTGTTAAATTGCTGGTCTAACAAAGTAGCCTTGGAGGCACCCAATGAGTAACAGATGGATGGAGATTAAAGCTTGGACTCTTCCAAACACCTTTCCCACCAATATCGCAAGCTTACTTTTGACCCATTCCTCTTATGAAAGAATCCAATAGCAACAATTACAACTTCTCACCAACAAAAGCAGTCAAAACTTGCAATGATATTCTCATCCTTCTCTTCCTTATCTCTCAGAGACACCCGCATTACATTCTTCCTTCATTCATTTCTCCACTTCTCCAATACAATTACTCAATCTAGAGATACATACCCAACTGCATTATCCTTCCTACATTGCTAATTTCTTGCAAAACTAGGATATTATCCCCAGGAACTCTTATGAATCCTACGTCCCAAACTGGGTATCTATAAAATACCTTACGTCATCAAATTCTGCTCAATTTCAACAGAAAGGGAAATGGGTAAAATGGGTAGGATTGATTCAGTTATAGCAAAAGAAAAAACAATGTAAACATTGAAAAAGAACAAAGAATTCAATCCAAACACACTTCCATTATGCTGATCAAAATAAAATAAGCACACCCAAACACACTTCCATTTTCTAAAGCCTCGAACTTTATGCAGTCCAAAAGAATTGAAAAAAATAAATCCCCCACTTCCATTTTCAACAATTACATATTGGAAGTAGTACCCAAAATAGAAACCCACATCCATTTTCAGCAATTACATACCTATAGGCAATCAAATATATAGATAGCAGTGAAATTAAAAAACCAGCAAATGAAGCAAACCAATCAAAGCCAACCAGAAACTTCTAGTACCAATGTTCCAAGAAATAAAACAAAAATGACAGACCCAGATGAAAAAAAAAGTATAACTTTAAAGACAAATGGAAGAAGAAGAGGAAGCATATAAGATTTCCAAAAAAAAAAAAAAACCCACCCTCTATCTCTATGTCCCAATATAGAAAATGGGTTTTTCAGAATTTTAAAGGGATTGGAATAAACAAAAGATGAAAACTTGGCATTGAAACTGTGTGGGGAGATTTCCAGAACTCCAGGATTACGCTAATCACAGCCATCAGATGAGACTAAGCATTCTCACGTGCCATCCGCGTGCCATCCACGTGGCACCGAACTCACCCCGGCTACCAGGACAGAGGTCTCAGCCAAAGTCAAGCAGCTCCGGGCCGCTAGCGCCGAGCTCGGCTCCCCCATGTGCCTGTCTCGGCAGAAAGCTCCACCTCGGCCAAAGGAGCCGGGACGAAAGCCAAAGCAGGAAAGAGCCTCCACTCGCGCCCCTCGTCCCCCACGTCATCAGGCACGTGGAGGAATAGGGGCGCAAGCTAGTGAGACAGATGCGACATCCAGCCGTCCACAATCTTCGCCAGATCACTGACAGGGCGGCATCCAGCGGCTGAAGCCACATCAGGGCAAGGCCCGAGGGCGGATCCGATATTACCCCAACCGTCAAAGGCGCCCAACACAATCTGACCCAACAAGACGCGCATTTAATGCGACGTGGGCTGATCCGACTGGCATTAAATGCAGAGTGGGCTGGATTGGACCGCATTTATTACTTTGTGGGCTGATCATGACTTCCCAGTCGAATCATGGGACCCACACCAAGATATCCTCCAAAGATACGACCCAAGCCTCTATAAATAGAGCTTCATACCACATGCAAGGTACGCACAATTCAACCCACAGAGCTGTTACTCTGCCTCTCTTCTTCCTCTTCTTCCATCGTTCCAGTTCACTCACTGACTTTGGCATCGGAGAGCCTTGCGCCGCCCAGGCCATGGTCCTCTGACTGTTTGCTCTTCTCTTTCAGGCTTTCGGACGGTACCCAGTCATCACCACTTTGGATAAGTCCTCTAAGGCTCCCCAGTTATTGTGGGTCATTATTTTCTGCACCTACAATTGGCGCCGTCTGTGGGAAAGTAATATCCCAACCTTCCCAACCTTCCCAACCTTCTCAACCTCAATCTCCCAGAAATCATGCCTTCGAAAGCTAGGAAGGGCGGAGAATCTTCGAGAGCAGCGCTCGAGCTGCCAGCACCTTCGACGGACGTCCCTCCTCAGGGGCGGTCCCGAACGGTGCACGGCACATCTCCAGGCGAGGGCCGCTTAGGCTCGCAGCTCTACGTCGAGGTCCCCTTCCAAGAAGGACTCGAGGCCTCGTTCTCAGCAGACGAAGTTACGCCACCCCGACGCGACGAGCATCGGCATGAGCGTCCTCGCAAAGATAAAGCCGTTGCCGTAGAAGAGACGCGTCGCGTTCAACCTCCTGCCGCTGGAGGAGATGCTGCAGCTCAAAATGCTCTCCTCCAGAAGCAGGAGCGGTTAATCCGCGAGCTCCAGCAGCAACTGAGAGCAGCGCAAACTGCCTCATTGAGGCAGGTCTCTGATCCTTAGGGAAAGAAGAGGGACGCCCCAAGTAGGGCGGCCCAGCCTCCTCGTGAGGATCTCAGAAACCATCTGGACCATAAGCGAAGCCAGATCCATGATGAAGGCTCAAGCAACAGCCGAAGTCATCATAGCCGCGATGGCCGAACCCATAGCCATCAGAGCCCGAACCACTCCAAGCGAAAGTCAAGAGCGCAGACTCCGGAGAAGGACGACGTGCAGGAGCGATTTGACAAACCGTCAGGTTGGCTCTTCAGCGCAACCTGGACGTGCGGGACCAGAAGCAGATCTGTGGCCACATTGATCTAGGGGCCTCGCCCTTCACGAGGGACATCGAGCGCACCCCCTTGCCCAAAAGGTTCTCCGTCCCGCGGTTCATCCCCTACGACGGACTGTCCGATCCATCCGCTCACCTCCGTCACTTTTCCCAGAAGATGTCCATCTGGGGAAACGAGGGCCACCTCAACTGCAAGATCTTCTCCTCCAGTTTGGGTGACCTCCCTCTGAAGTGGTTCTGCGCCCTCCCAGAGAAGTCGATTTCAAGCTGGAAGGAGCTCCAGCTCTCCTTCCTAAAGAAGTTCCAGGCTTACAGCGCCGTCCCCAAGAAAGAAGGGGACCTTCTCGCCCTGAGGATGAAGCAGGGTGAGACCCTCGCCAAGTTCGCCCGACGATTCTGGGCGGTTTACAGCCAGATCGAGGGTACTAGGGAAGAGATAGCAATCTACGCCTTCCAACATGCCCTGATCCCCGGCCACGACCTTCGGAAGGACTTGGCCGGAGACCCCCCAGAATCCATGCCAGTGCTAATGTCCCGGATAAAGCGCTTTGTCGCCCGGGAGGAAGATGAAATCCAGGCCCGGGAAGAGGACGAAAGACCGGAGCCCGAGCAGAAAAGCAGCCAGCCTCGGCAGAGAGGCGGGAGGCCCTTTCAGAAGTAGGAGCCCAAGCAAGCCTGGGCCGCCAGTTCGGCGAAGCCTACGTCGTCCCGATCTGGGGGCACCTGGAGGCCCAGACCTCCCACCTGCGCCGGTCAGAGCGTCAACGTCGTCTTCAAGGAGCCGATATACCGTATCCAGAGCAAGATAGAGACCAAGCCGTTCTTCAAGTGGCCTCCGCCCTTGAAGAATGAGCCCACCACCGGCAGCCGAAGCAAGCTCTACTGCTCTTACCACAAAGGTAACGGGCACAAGACCGAGAACTGCAATTCTCTGAAGTGGTACCTGGAGAAACTAGCCAGCGAAGGCCACATTCCAGAGTTCGTCAAGGCAGAAGATGCCGGCGGCAGCGAGGGCCGAGTTCACCAGAGCGCGGCTCGGGAGCCAGACAGTGAGGATTCCGAGAAGATCATTAACGTGATCCATCTGGCGTCCTCAGTTCCCTCTCCCTCGTCTCATGGAGGCTCGCGGGCCCGCGCCGAGGCCAGGAGAGCGTCGCATGGGAAGGAGGTGATGAAAGCCGAGCTCGCACCGGCATTCAAGAGAGCCCGCCGCGACCGACCCGCAATCTCATTCTCAGATAAGGATCTAGAGGGAATCCAGCTCCGTCACAACGACCCCCTGCTCCTCACAATGAAGCTAAGAGACTTCACCGTGAAGAGGATCCTCGTCGACTCCGGCAGCTCTTCCGAGGTCCTCTACTACGATTGCTTCAAGAAAATGAACCTCTCGGAAGCCGACCTCACGGAGGTCCGTGCACCCCTGCTAGGGTTGTCCGCCACGCCAGTCTATCCCAAGGGTAGGATTACCCTGGAAACCCGAGTCGGCGGAGCCTCCGTGTTGGCCGACTTCCTGGTCGTGGACGCCCCTCCTCCCTACAACGTCATCTTGGGCAGAACGTGGCTCCACAAGTTGGAAGCAGTTCCTTCTTCCCTTCACCAGAAGCTGAAGTTCGTCCTCGAGAACAAGGAGGGCAAAATGGAAGTGGTCACAGTGGAGGGAGATCAGCAGCAGGCCAGGCAGCGCATGCTGGCCGCGGTCCCAGCAGTGAAAGTGCCAGAGCGCGTCAACCTCGCCGAATTCGAGAAGGGCCTAGATGAAATCGGCCGAGATCCCGAGAAGAAAAGCATTGAGGACCTGGCCTAGGTCAGGCTGAACTCGGCAGACCCAGATAGATTCTTCCTGATCGGCACCCAACTGCCAGACGAAGAGAGAGCCGAGCTCTCAAGGTTCCTGATGCAGAACGTCGACGTCTTTGCTTGGAGCCCAGGTGAAATGCGTGGGGTCGACCCCGAGGTCATGTGCCACAAGTTAAATGTGGACCCTAGCCACAAGCCAGTAGTGCAGAGGGCCCGAAGGACAGGGCTGCAGCATACAGACGCGGTCGTCGAAGAGGTCGACAACCTGCTGAAGGCAGGAGCCATCCGGGAAGTCCAGTACCCGGTCTGGCTGGCTAACACGGTGGTGGTCAAAAAGAAAACTGGTAAATGGAGGGTGTGCGTGGACTTCACAGACCTGAACAGGGCCTGCCCTAAAGACAGTTTCCCCCTTCCAAAGATTGACCAACTGATCGACGCCACCGCTGGCCACGACCGAATGAGCTTCCTCGACGCCTACAGAGGCTACCACCAGATTCCACTTCACGAGCCTGATGAGGAGAAAACATCATTCATAACCCCCCCGCGGCACTTACTGCTACAAGGTGATGCCCTTCGGGCTAAAGAACACGGGGGCGACCTATCAGCGCCTCGTGACGAAGATGTTCCAGGCTCAGCTCGGCCGAATGGTAGAGGTGTACATCGACGACATGGTCGTCAAATCAGTGCACTCCAGCGACCACCTGGCGGATCTCGGCCAAGTCTTCGACGTCCTTCGCGCGTACAAGCTCAAGCTAAATGCCTCCAAGTGCGCCTTCAGCGTGGCCTCTGGCAAGTTCCTCGGCAGCTTGGTAACGCGGAGAAGGATAAAGGCCAATCCAGACCAGATCACTGCGATCCAGGGCATTCAGGGCCCCTCTACCACGAAAGAAGTCCAGAAGCTCACGAGAATGGCTGCAGCACTCAATCGCTTCATCAGCCGGTCATCAGATAAGTGCAGGCCTTTCTTTCATCTTCTAAAAAAAAATTTAAAATTCCAGTGGACCCCTGAGTGCGACCAGGCATTGGCCGCACTCAAAACCTATTTGATGTCACCACCCTTACTCTCCACCCCAACTCCACGGGAGGTTTTGTATTTATACCTTGCGGTCTCGGATCATGCAGTGAGCTCCGTCCTCATCAGGGAGGACGAGGGAGTTCAAAAACCAATTTATTATACGAGCAAGACCCTGCTCGATGCCGAGACCAGGTACCTTCTGTTGGAGAAGCTCGCGTTGGCTCTCATCAGTGCCTCCCGCAAGCTCTCCCATTATTTCCAATCCCACACCATTGTGGTAATCACGGAGCATCCACTCCGTTCAATATTCAAGAAGGCTGACTTTTCAGGGCGAATATCAAAGTGGGCAGTTGAACTGGGGCAGTATGATATACAGTACCGTCCCCGAACTGCGATCAAAGCCCAGGTTCTGGCAGACTTTATCGTCGAATTCGTCTCCCCCAACCATTGTGGTTATCCAGCTCGGCACGGCACTGGGGGGCACAGGGCACGAGCCAGAAGTGACTGAGGTCGAACAGTCTCCCGCCCAGGCATGGAAGATCTTTGTCGACAAATCGTCCACCTCCAAAAGAGCTGGCACCGGCATAGTCCTCCAATCGCCAGAGGGTCTGGTCATAGAGCAGGCTTTCCCCCTGGACTTCAAAGCGACGAACAATGAGGCAGAGTATGAAGCGCTGATAGCAGGGTTGAACAGCGCCCACATCCTCGGAGCCCAGCACCTGGTGATCTTCAGCGATTCTCAACTGGTAACTAGCCAGCTCGCTGGAGACTACCAGGCCAGGGACGACAGGATGGCGGCCTACTTAGCCCTTGCGAAAAAACTGCTGTCTCATTTCCAGAAAGCCGAGGTCAGGCAAATATCTCGAGATACCAACACGCACGCAGATGCGCTTGCAAACCTGGCCTCTGCCGTCGAAGCAGGGAAGAAAAGGACCGTCGAGGTTGGGTCAATATCAAGGTCAAGCTTAGAACTCCAATCATCTCGGCTTGTCCTCTGTGCTGACCTCGGCCCAAGCTGGATGGATCCGATCGTCGCCTACTTGAAGGACGACCAGCTCCCTGAGGACAAGACTGAAGCCCACCGGATCAGACTCAAGGCAGCTCGATTCTGGCTCTCTCCTGAAGGCAAACTCTACAGGAAATCCTTCACAGGTCCATACCTCCAATGCGTCCACCCGAGCAAGGTGGACGACTTCCTGTATGAGATCCACGAAGGAATCTGCCGCAGTCACATAGGAGGTCGATCACTGGCCTACAGAGCAATAAGCCAGGGTTACTGATGGCCCTACATGTAGAAGGACGCGCAGGTTTACGCCAGGAAATGCGAGAAGTGCCAGAAGTTCTCCCACTCTCTCCATCAGCCAGCTCAAGATCTGAGTCCCCTCTCTAGTCCATGGCCCTTCGCTCAATGGGGCCTGGACATCGTGGGGCCTCTTCACCGAGCTCCAGGGAACAAGAGATGGCTGATAGTCGCTACAGACTACTTCACGAAATGGATAGAAGCTGAACCGTTGTCCTCCATCACGGACAGGGACTCCAGGAACTTCGTTTGGAAAAAATACCTAACGAGGTTCGGCATCCCCAGGACCCTGATTTCGGACAACGGGACCCAGTTCGACTCCAAATCCTTAAAAGACTTCTGCCAAGAACACGGCATCAGAAACCATTACTCCACTCCGGCATATCCGCAGAGTAATGGCCAGGCAGAAATCTCTAACAAAGTGATCCTGGACGGCCTGAAGAAGCGACTGGACAAGGCAAAGGGAAGATGGACAGAGGAGCTTCCGAGCATGCTATGGGCATACAGAACAACTCCAAGGAGGTCCACCTCGGCAACTCCTTTCTTTCTGGCCTACGGGATGGAGGCGGTCATTCCTTTAGAAATCGGCCTTCCCACCCTGAGGACAGAGCTGGTCGACCAAGGCCTAAATGAGACGAACCTGGCAATGGAGCTGAAGCTGGCAGACGAGCGCCGAGAAGCAGCAGCCCTGCGACGGACCGATTATCAGCAGCGGTTAGCCAGGGCATACAATCAAAATGTCAAAGAAAGAAGATTCTCCGTGGGAGAGCTGGTTCTAAAGAAGACCCTGCCAGCTGACAAAGACCCAAACGAAGGGAAGCTGGCCCCGAACTGGCACGGCCCGTTCAGGGTGGTCTCACTGGCAGGGAAATCAGCCTACAAGCTCGAAGACTTAGAGGGCAAGCCACTGCCGAGACCGTGGAATGCATCCCACTTAAAGAAATTCTATTTCTAAAGATGTAATGAATCTCAGAATCAATGAAAGCAGCTTTCGCCCTGTCATCAATCTGTCATCTCTCTTTGACTGACTCCGGCAGCTCAAGGGTCCACCGACCTGGAAAAGGCCTCGAGTTCGAACACTCGGCCGATTCCTAAAGTCCGGGTTTATACACCCCTCAAAGACCGTTGCCGAACTCATGCTCGCGTAGCCGAGACCAGCGGTATTCTGGATCCACTTTGGCGCAAGCAGCTCGTCTCGGCCAAAGCTAGCCATTTCGGCCAAAGACAGTTTTTAAGAAAGAAAGAGCTGTGCAAGCACTGAAGCGCAAGAAAGCAGCACAAAAACACAAGTGTTCCAAAACAGTGCAAGGAAAGTAAAAAAACACACAGGTTGAATAATCACAAAGCTCTTCCTTTTTATTCATTGCAAACTGTTTCATTACAAAGGTTACAGAAACGAAAACAAAGTACAGAAAGGAGGATCGCAGTCCTCTAAAAACAGAAAATAAAGTGAAAGCTGGGAGACTCTGATCTTCACCGACTCTTCAGGCTGCAGGCTCGAAGACGCCGGTTTGTTGCCTGGAGGTTCTGAGGGATCCTGA
This sequence comes from Litsea cubeba, assembly GCA_012931725.1. NCBI lineage: Eukaryota > Viridiplantae > Streptophyta > Magnoliopsida > Laurales > Lauraceae > Litsea > Litsea cubeba. Next base: position 49,488,003 of record CM022948.1, on the reverse strand, counting down.
ATTTCACAGAGCTCTATAATACACTTTGGTTGGTCAGACCAAAGCATTCAGGATCCCCTCCAGTTCGGAGGCCCTGGACCTCGCTGAGCTCTTCAACACCCTCCGGTCAGTAAGACCAACCGAAGTTTGAAGAACCCCCAAGTCCAGCGGGGCCTCAATCCCACCCTCCGTCCGGCGGTCGCGCAAGACCCTGCAGGACCAGAGGGCGCCACCATCCCACAGTTGCAGAAGGCTCCCCTGCAACCGGACCAGGGACGGTTGGCCGTGAACCCGCGTTCAGAGAGCGCGTGGTCCACGGGGAATTCCTTCAGAGAGCGAGCAGACCACGACGGGCTTCCCCCCTTGGAGAAAGCCGTCCACAGGCGCAGAGGTTCCCCCCGGATCAAATGCTTCTAAACGTCCACTGGACATGACTCCTACGTCTATGTGAATTAAACTGTCCTAATTCCTTTTCTTTTCTTCTCCCATGGCGAGCCTACCATCTCTATTTATAGGAAGAAGAAGGGCTCAGTCTCTAAAGGGAGTTATGGGGTGAAGTCTCCCACGCGTAACATGGGACGCACGTCTTCCTGCCTATTGACCAGCGATCCCTATGGCGCCACGTGGAGACGTCCGCCCGTTTCCCTCATCGGCCGTACCATCGTGCTTATTGCTATTTATGGTCTCAGAATACGGAGAATCGGCACAGACAGCTATGAAGACTGTTCGACTCTCTCTAGGGTCGCACGTCACATTAAAGGCATTCAATACCATTCAATATCACATCCAGAGGCGAAAGATAGAAAAATGGAGAGAAAAATGCACAAGTAAAGAAGCCTGTCTTTCATTAATAGCAGAGAGTATTACAGGGCTGAAAAAGAAAGCATTACATATAAAAGGCCAAGAGGAGTAAAAAAAGCAAGGCTACTACGGCTTCGGCGACTCCACCAGGTCGATCACCGTATCTGATGGACCAGCAGCGTCGGCCGCGACCGTAACCTTGCCTGGAGCGTCGCCGGCAGAAGAGGCTTTGACCGGTACCTCACTCGAAGCAGGGGCAGAAGAGGCCTCGCCTTGAGGCACGGCCGAAGCATCGCTCAGGGCCGGGGCAACCGGAGCGTCGTCTGGAGCAAGAACAACTGCAGGAGCCTCGACTGGGGCACTTTCAGCTGCAGGAGCGGAGCTCGGCTCAGGAGCCGGGTCCGAGTACTTCTGCAGGTCCCGATAGACAGGGTGGTCTTTAGGGACCCCCGCACGTCTCAGTGCGGCCAGGCATCCTTCCTCGAACAGAATGGAGGTGATCTCCTCCACCTACTTCTCATACAGCTCTGTGGCGTGGTCCACCCCATTCTGGAAAGCGGATTGGGCCTCGGACAGAAGAGAGGCCTTCTCTTTTTCCAGCTCGGCGTTCGCCATCTTCAGCTTCTCTCTTTCAGCGCGCCCGGCCAGCACCTCCCCGCGCAACCTCGTCCCCTCGGCCGCCGATTCAGACTTCGATCTGGCCAACTCCGACTCTAGCTCGGCGGTCCTCTTGTTCCTCGCCCAGACCTCACCTTTCAAATGATTAGCTCTCAACGTGAGTTCGGCGACATCAGCCAGAGCCGACGCCAGCCGAGCAGCCTCTTCAGCGCTGGCCTTCTTCAGCCCCTCCATTCCCTTCCGCAGCTCTTCCAGCTCCTTCTTCAGCTTATCCCTCTCGGACTCCAGCTGAGTGACCCTTGCAGCGTTCCTGTCACTCCTTCCCACCACGGTCAGGAGCCTCTGCACGTTCTGCAAATGGAAAAAGTGGGTCAAACCGGGGCAGTCGAGCTAAACTGCTTGAAGAAAAGCGTTGAAAACACTTATCAGAAGGTTAGCCTGGATCGCCGAGACCATCAGGCTTTCGTTGTCGAACCTCTCGTGCGTCTCCATGTCTCGCCACAGAGCGCAGACTTTGGCGAGAGCTCCGATGACGTCGGCGTTCCCCATCAGCCGGTCCTCGACGTTCAGAGGCTTACCGGGTTGCGTCTCCATCCTCGGTCTCCAAGGCGCTGGGGCAGTTCGAGGTCCGAAAGCCGATCCAGACCCTTGCCCTACCGAGGTGGTGAGCTCGCGGGTCGCCCCGCCGGTCGACCTGCTGGCCGGTGCACTCTTCTCAGCTGGTGCACTCTTCTCAACTGGTGCCTTGACTCCGGGGGCCCGCGCAGGAGTTTTACCCTTCGGAGGCTGTTCAGCCCCCGAGTCCTTCTCCCCCGCCTTGGACTTCTTCCTGGGCGGGGACCCCTCCCTCGGGCGATCCGGCGAGCGTCGCCGGACTCCCTCGCTCGGAGCAGGAGCAGAAGTAGCGCCAGCACCCCTCGAGCCCGAAGCTGCGCGGGTACTGGCGGATGATGGCGTCGCAGAGGAGGAAGACCCCCGCCTGAACTTGGCTGCCAGATCCTTAACAACTGGCACCCTCGAGCTTCCCTCCATATCTTCTTCCCGATCGGAAGAATAAGCGTCCACTATCTGCGTCAGGTTCGGTGGCTCCGAACTAGAGGTGGACGCCTCGGCGCCAGACGCAGCTCGGCTCGCAGCAGGATCGGTCAAAGGGATCCCGGCAGGCACGGCAACGGAGACGGTTGGACGATCAGGATGCGCCTCGTCCTCCTCGGCTACTCCGGTTCTCCTGTAGTGGCCGCGGTACCTCGGCGTATACCCGAGCAGCTTCCAAGCCGACCTGGTCTCGTGCCCCTTATATCTTTCTACCCTATTGATGTCGTCGACGTTCCTCCTCCAGCCTTCACTCGCAGCTCGGCGTCGCCTCGCGCCTGCCTCTGCACAACAGACAATAAGAGTGTCAGCTCGGCGCCATCAAAATCAAGCAAAGCAGGTAAGAAAAAAGAAGCGGTGTTTACTTGGGACAGTCCCGGGGCGACGTGGGACCATCAGCCTCCTGCTCTCGCCAGCGCCGAACTCCCAGTCCCCCGACACACAGAAGAAAGTTTCCTCGGCATTCTTACTCGAATCCTCCAAGGCCAGGACGAAGCCTCTTCGCTGCGGCTTCACCCGGAGATAGTATTTCCCTTCCCCAGCCTTGCAGATATCGTAGGTATCCTCGATATCGTGGACACCCAGGTTGGTCCCTAAAACCTCATTCAGCTTCGCCGTGCCCATGATGACCTTATAGCCATTGGGCATCAGCTGGCACGGGGTCATGGACCAGGCACTAAGGCAGGCCCTAAGCAAGGGGTGCAGAGGAAATCTGACCCCACCCTCGATCACGGAGATCAGAGGGAACGGCATCCAGCCGTAGGCCCAGCTCATCGTGGCATAATCGACGGAGTCCGCCGGCTTGAGGAGGACTCCCTCCTGAATATTGAAAGCGGCCCTAAATCTGGCTATGCCCTCTTCAGTATCTAAATCAAACCTAGGGGTGCCCATGTCTAAGAAGGGTCACAGCGAAGTTAAACCCTAGAAGTCGCGAAACCCCAGGAAAAAACTAGACAGAAGCACGAAGCAACTTACAGAGACAAAGGGGCGGCTCAAGATCAGATCCGGGCACGTCCTATGGTCGTCGTCGCTAGAGAGATCTCGAGCAGCAGAGCAGAAATCAAAGGTGAAAGGCAGGGGCGAAAAGAAATCAGAAACGAGAAAGGAAGAAAACAACCCTATTTATGGAAAGGGAACCCTCGGCGCGCGCTACTTTCGAAATTTGAAAGGACGGATTTCGCAATCCGTGCCCGTTCCATCAATAAGACAGCGCAATCAGTGAAGAGGCTACGCGTGTAGCCGTCGACTCGCTTCCCAGGACGGACAGGGCAGAACATTTATTGCTTCAGAAAAGTTGAAACGACACCAGGCAATGATCGCCATATCCCCAGACGGATTTTCTAGCTTTCGACCACTAAAAGCTAGGACGCTTAAGAGGTCAAAAACTAGGGGGCAATTGTGTGGGGAGATTTCCAGAACTCCAGGATTACGCTAATCACAGCCATCAGATAAGACTAAGCATTCTCACGTGCCATCCGCGTGCCATCCACGTGGCACCAAACTCACCCCGGCTACCCGGACAGAGGTCTCAGCCGAAGTCAAGCAGCTCCGGGCCGCTAGCGCCGAGCTCGGCTCCCCCATGTGCCCGTCTCGGCAGAAAGCTCCAACTCGGCCAAAGGAGCCGGGACGAAAGCCGAAGCAGGAAAGAGCCTCCACTCGCGCCCCTCGTCCCCCACGTCATCAGGCACGTGGAGGAATAGGGGCGCAAGCTAGTGAGACAGATGCGACATCCAGCCGTCCATAATCTTCGCCAGATCACTGACAGGGCGGCATCCAGCGGTTGAAGCCACATCAGGGCAAGGCCCGAGGGCGGATCCGATGGTACCCCAACTGTCAAAGGCGCCCAACACAATCTGGCCCAACAAGACACGCATTTAATGCGACGTGGACTGATCCGACTGGCATTAAATGCAGAGTGGGCTGGATTGGACCGCATTTATTACTTTGTGGGCTGATCATGACTTTCCAGTCGAATCATGGGACCCACACCAAGATATCCTCCAATGATACGACCCAAGCCTCTATAAATAGAGCTTCATACCACATGCAAGGTACGCACAATTCAACCCACAGAGCTGTTACTCTGCCTCTCTTCTTCCTCTCCTTCCATCGTTCCAGTTCACTCACAGACTTTGGCATCGGAGAGCCTGCGCCGCCCAGGCCAGGGTCCTCTGACTGTTTGCTCTTCTCTTTCAGGCTTTCGGACGGTACCCAGTCATCACCACTTTGGATAAGTCCTCTAAGGCTCCCCAGTTATTGTGGGTCATTATTTTCTGCACCTACAGAAACAAAATGGGGAGGAAACATTACCTGGCGTGATTGCATTGAAAGAATGGAACTGCATCTTTTTAAATAGAGAAAGAAGGAAATGCCATTGGTTTTCTTTTCCATTTGTTTCCGTGAGATCGTGGGGTTGGAAGGAATGGAGACGGGGGAAGAGAGGAATTCGGAGAGAAATGAAGGGAATTCGGAGATGGAGAACGAGGGAGAGAAGAGAACAGAAAAGAAAGAGAGGAGAGGGGGAATGGTGCGCGGTGTGTGCAGAGTGCAGGAAGAGGGAAGGGTGTACCTGGTGCAGGGGAGGCGTCCGGCGGCGCGAGGAGGAAGATGAAGGCTTTGCGGGCGTCCAGGGGCTGCTGCAAGCGCTTGGCAGTGGTCGTCTGGCGGAGGAGAGGTCTGGAGAGGGAGGGAGAGATAGAAAGGTATGAGAGGAGATGGGTTCTGGAGGGGTGCGAAGGAGATGAGAGGACGACGATGGAGATGGGTTCTCGTTTGGCGGGGGGGCGATTCAGGAGATGTGTTCTCGTCTGGCGGAGGAGAGGTCTGGAGTGAGGGGAGAGAAAGAAATGAGTGAGGAGAGGGAAAAGAGGGTTTGGAGAGGGAAAAGGGGCCTATTCTTGTCTCGCAGGGGGCGATTCAGGAGATGAGTAAGAGAAGAGAGCAGAGAGAGTGAGAGGAGCGTGCAGGACAGAGTGAAAAAGGGATTTTGGTGGCGGGAAGGGGGAAAAATTGGGACATTTGCGCGCAGGAGAGAGTGAAAATAGAATTTTCGATGGTAAAATTAATTTATTTTTTTATGTGAAAACAAGTAGAAAAGTCTACTGATGTGTTTGAGAATTAAACATCGATGATAAATTTTTTAACGTTAATTTTCGTCGGTAAAAAAAATTCATCGGTAAAGGACTCGGATTTTTAATTTTTCTAAAATTAAAATTAAATATTACCGACGTTTTATAAAAAAAGTAACTAAAAGTTTATTTTACCGACTTCATAAAATTCATCGATAGTAGTCTTTGATATTTATTTTATCGAAAAATGCAATTAATAATAAAATTGAAGTTGAAGGCCAAACCCACTGATTTACGGATCCAAACAGAAGGAAAGTGCAGTTGAAGGCCAAACCCACATTTCTCCAATGCTTTCCAAGAAGGCCATCAAGAACCTCAAACCACTTTTAAGCAGACCAAAAAAAATAAAAGAAGGATAAAAGATAGAACCCAAGATTGGAGGAAAAGAAAAAAAATGAAATAGAATATGTTATTCAAAGCAATTGATGCAGAGATCAACCTGGATCACATGGTGCTTGTCTGGAAATATCAAATGCTAGCAAATGATATACTGCTGAATTCTGGAATTCCGAATTCCTTATTTCATTGAAAGGCCTGAATTCTTGTTTGAGAATTCTAAATTCCCTGTTTCATAGCTAAATTAATTTCTACCTGAAATTAGAACCATGTATGTACTAGTACTGTACAAATTCAAGTGTAAATTCTTGTTTATTGGAATTTCAAAAGCCAACCAATTATTGTAAAGAAACATAGAACTCCTGACAGGATTTCTGAATTCCAAAACACCCTGAATTCCTGTCATAAATTCTTCTAAAGAAACAAGGCCTTAGTAGGCTCGAAAACGGCCCACCGGGGGTCGGGAACGAGAAACGAAACCTGAAAAAATCAGAAACCAGCACGAGCACCTCGTTCGAGGCGAAATTAACTTGCAGGAACTGACGGCTAGTAAATCAGACTCTCGATTACCCATGGGCCACAAAAACAAGATCCAAACCATTAATTCTCTCTGTAAGGTTAAACACAACTACGACGTCAAATTTCAATATTTGAGTCCTCATGGATCTTGAGATATTTCTAAAAAATTCTCAACCATTGCTTTAAAAATGTTTATTTCAATAATTTTTTCTGTGTAACCAAACAAACTATTTGAAAATAAAATAAAAAAACTTTCACCGACATTTTTTTTCATCGGTAAAATAAATACAAAAACTGAAGATATCAAAAAAGATATAGCAGTCCTACCTTCGTCGATAATTGTCTTTGATATTTATTTTCCCTAAAAATGAAGTTAATAATAAAATTGAACTTTGCCGACGGTTTCCAAGGAAACGTTGCTAAAAGTCAATTTTACCGACGTTTTATAATTCGTCGGTAATAACCTCTGATTTTTACTTTTCCTAATAATGAAGTAAAATTGAAAATTGGACTCTGCCGACGTTTTTTAGTAAAACGTAGCTAAAAGTCAGGGTTGTTGTAGTGAATTTTTCTCTTTTTTATATTTAGAGATGAATGACTGATGGGAGAGGGAAGGGTTTTGGCTTTCGAAAACGGCTCACCGGGGATCCGGAACGGTTAACGGCCCTAGAAAAATCGAAAACCGTCACGAACACTCGCTCGGGGGTAGAGTAATTTGTAGGAACTGACGGTTCACAAATAGGACTCCCGGTTAGAGAATTAGAAGTGAAATCATAGGATTTTTGAATGATCAATGAGTAGACAAAAATGTCAGGGATTTTGTGTTTTGCAAACATGAGATAAAGAAAGTATATAAAACAATACATATACTATATAATGGGGGAATGAGTCCTTTTCAGTAAAATGAAAAGGTGTCTTTAAGGATCTCTTTAAGATCTCGAGCTAACTGAGTAAAATCCAGAGGGATTTTTTTTAGGTTACTTGGAATTGCAAGCCTTAGAGGATCCGAACTCTTGTAATGCTAATCTAATTTTTATGTCCTTTTGTTTGGAAAGGAATTTTAAAGCCTCCAGATATGATAATTACAATCTCTTAATCTAGTTTACTTTGATCTAGTTTCCTAATTCATATACCGTCTACAAAATTATATACGTCGACCAGATTCTATATTATTTGGCCTGGGAATGTGATGCTATTTTTATTTGGTCTGGGAAAGTAAAGGAGAAAGGTAGATAGAAAAGGAGTTTCCCTATGTTTCCCTAACTCTCGGCGTGTCCGTCGTCGTTCGTTGGGAAAATCTCCCTCCAATGCTTTGCTTTCTCTTGTTTGCTCTGGATTTCAAACCTGATCGAACGCAGGAAAAAGCTTCTCTCTTCTTTCTTCTTTTCCTCCTCCTCCATGTCGAATGTCAGCAAGACGCATATATTGTACTACTCTCTAATTAGGGTTCTCTTTTCTTCTTTGATTTCCTGAATTTCCTTCTGAGATTCAGGAAACTATACTAGAGAACCACAATAATCAAAGGTAAGCTCGTGCAATTTTATTATTATTATTTTTCATGATAGGATTTTGGTTTATTTTGATATTCTTTTATTTTTTTCAGTTTTTTGTAATTTGTTGTTTGTTGATTAGTCTTAATTTGTTGAAATTTCTTAGTTTTTGGTTGTTTATTGAAATTTACCATGATATTGGAATGTTGGAATATAGGAACTTGAGATTCTATAGCTTGAATTTATGACATTTACAGGGGGCATATAATTGATTCTTGGACGTAGACTCAACTGAGATTTATTGTTTCGTTTTGTTCGATGTGTCTGATTTTACTAATTTATGTTACTTCGTATCATAGCCCAAGGATCCTATTAGGTTGATTGATTGTTTCCATCCTTTGATAATATGTCATTCCTTAGAGGATGTATCCATTATCATATTACAAGTTGAGAATACGATCTATTAGAAAAAAAATCAATAAAAATTGAAAAAAAAGTTTTACCGACGCTTTTTTCGTCGGTAAATAACCAAAATAAAACTAAAAATCCAATATCGACATTTTTTTCCCGTCGGTAAAACAAAAGGAAAAAAAATATGTTACCAACGTTTTGTTTCGTCAGTAAAATAAATAAAATTAAAATACTGAAAAACATCAACCGACGTTCTTGTGCGTCGGTAAAATAAAAATTGAAAAATGTTTCGCCGACGTTTTATTTCGTCGGTAAGATAAATAAAATAAAAATACAAAAAAATATTTACCGACGTTTTTTTTCGTCGCTAAAATAAAAAACAATTGAAACAGTTTTGCCGATGTTTTATTTCGTCGGTAAAATAAAAATAAAAAAACATTTATCGACGTTTTATTTCATCGGTAAAATAAAAAGAAAAAAAAATAATTTAAAAAATTATTTTGCCGATGTTTTTTTTTCGTCGGCAAAATAAATAAAATAAAAATACAAAAAAACATTTACCAACGTTATTTTTCGTCGGTAAAATAAAACAAAAATAAATAAAATTTGGAAAAAAGTTTTGCCGACGATTTTATTTTCATCGGTAAAAGAAATAAAATAAAAATACTAAAAATATTTACCGACGTTATTTTTCGTAGGTAAAATAAAAAAAATAAAAAAAAATTGGAAAAAAGTTTTGCCGACGATTTTATTTTCGTCGGTAAAAGAAATAAAATAAAATAAATTTTTTTTACCGACGTTTTTTCGTCGTAAAAGATATATTTTTTTTAAGAAAACAGTGAATTTGATGGTAAACTTTGCCGACGTTTTCTAGAAAAACCTCTGTAAAAGATAGTCATTTACCGACGTTTTTTAATAAAACGTTGGCAAAAGTCTGATTTTTGCCGATGAAATCAAAAACGTCGGGAAAATGTGGTATTGTACCGACGAAATTAGAAAACATCGGGAAAAGCTAACTTTTACCGAACAATTCATAAAAACGTGGCTAAAAGTGCAGTTTGTTGTAGTGTCACCAACCTCAAAAGACTAATCACCAATCTAAGCTAAATTTAGTCAAATCTAAATCTCATGGTGGTAGGTCTAAATTAGAAATTTGTCAAGTCAAATCTCCTAGAGTTGGTGGGATTTCAAACCTAGACCTCAAAGATCAATCCTCTCAAGACCTTAGGTGGATTCCTAAAGTTAGATACTTAGACAAACGTTAAGGCCTTGAACCTCATTGACCAACCTATTCTTTATAGTTATATCCTTTTTTTGGTCATGATTCATTTGCATTTTATTCTTTCATAATTACATTTATTAAAATGCATTGTTTTTTTATGATCAATTGATTTTGTCTTCATGTATTTCTCTAGTTACATTTCATGGTTTTCAAAATCATTTGATTATAATTTCTTCATGATAGATTTGCTTTTTGCTCTCATATAGTCATATCCCTTGTATTGCATTTCTTTATATGATCAATTGATTATGATTTCAAATGCATTCATAGCTAGATTTTTCATAATTGATTGATGTTGCAAAATCATTTGTATGGATGTCATAGTTAGATTATTTTGAAAAACAAATGATTTGAAACAATTTGGATTTTCCATAGATTTCTAAGTTATACTTTCTTATGGAAAATTATTGTTTTGAAAAATCAACTTCTATGTTTATCAAATAAGTTATATCATTTAAAATGCAACTTGAGGATTAAAATTGATTTTCATTGTATGCTTTCTAAGTTAGTTTCTTTAAATGAAAATCAAATTCTTTGATATACATGAAATTCAATTGGTTAGAGTCTTATAGTTATACTTTTTATTTAAATGTATTTTCCAATGATATCAAGTCATACTTGTTCAAATCAATTTGTATGAGCCCTTGTAGTTATATTCCTTAAAAATAAAAATTGAAATTTGATAATGTATTATCTTCAAATTCATTCTCTCTATGCTTATTGTTGGATTTTGTTTATTGAAATGATTTGAAGATTGTTTGAATGGAAATGCTCTAAAACATCATTAGTTTTAATCATCAAAGCACGTTCCATGTTCTCATTTCCTTATGCATTTGGTTTTACTAACTTAAATGGAAATTTATATTATTACAAGCAATTTGCTTCTTTGCTCATTTGGTTACATTCTTTTTATGTGCAAATTGAACTATATGATTTGTAGATCATGAAATAAATTGGCATTCTATACATAGTCTTGTGTATCTTTTTAATGCATAGTGATATTGTTTCATGATTCTCATAGTATATTTGCTATAGTGGAAATTTTTGCATGGACCATGTTAGATGAATTGATGTTAAGCTCTTCTAGCATGCTCTTTATAGGTATACATATATATATATATATATATAAGAGAGCTATTTTCATCACTATGTATTACATGGCTCCTCTTCTAACTTCATACCTTCTTGTGCTCACATATTTGTATTCTTTATGGATAAATTGGTATGAGTTAGTTCTTGATTTTCATTGATCCTCTCTATGCAAATGTCATATTAGTTCCATGTATGGTTGTACTTTTAATTTTTATTTATAGATACCATACTAGAACTCTCAAATCCATCCTTATGCTTTCTAGTTATTTCTTTTGAAATGGATGGTTATGATGTTGATTCATGTGTATTTACTTAATGATGTCATCTTTATACATGTTTCAACTTCATAGTAGTGATCTTGATCATATGAACCTCTTTAAAATCCATTCCTTATATTTCATAGTTATATCTATTGTTTGATGGATTTCTTAGATGTTGAATTCATATGATTTGACATTTTGAAAATTGCATGCATCTCCTAGCTATATCCTTTTATGCAATTTAATATGTTCATCACTATGGTCATTAGTTATATCATTAAAAGTGGTGAATATCCATTTATGATGCTTGATGGAAATTTGTGTTTGTCACATCCTTGCTCTTAATTATGTTTCATATTCAATTGGTTTCAATTAGTATAATTTCCAATTGATGTCATATATTGAGAATGTGATAGACCTTTTGTACATTGGATTGAACTTGATAGTAATATGTCTTTATTCCATGTCACATTCTATTAGCATCATAATCTTCATGTTTGCCACCTCTCTTGTAGTTATAGGTAAATCTCATGACCACCATGTTTATGTGTTCATAATGTTGGTTGGTTAATAGTTAAGGTAGGCTTCATGTTTGAACTTCATTTCACTCATCTTGCATATGATAGTTATATTTTATGATTGGATGAAATGATTTCAAATTGTTCATAGCATATGATTTTCATAGTTATATTGATTGATGCTATGTTTAGAAAACCCCATAACATCATCAATAGCTCTATTTTGGATTAATCCTACTAGTTATACTCTTTTCAACTCGATTTTAGAGTGATTGAGTTAATAATCTTATCCTTGAATCTCAATTGGTATCCATGATAGTTTATCTCCATGACCTTGCTCTTTATTTTGGTAATTTGATCATATTAAGCTATATAGTCAATTGCTATCAATTGGAATCTAATCCTTCTCTTGAAGTTAATCCTCAATTGGTTAAATCGTCTTCTTCTTGCACCAAATAGTTAAATCATTGTCAAAAGTTTGACAAAAAGGAGAGTATGGATTGATGGGGACTGTAAACCTTCTAAGGAAGCATTAGTTTTGATCAAATTCACCCTTGTATTGGCTCTTTACCCTTATAGCTAACTACCCATACATGATACCCTGTTATGTATTTTATTTTCAAATTCTTTTGCTCATAGGTGCTAGTAAAAGATATCTTCCTTATTTCATGTGTGTAGGTACCACTTGATCATCAAGGGTCTTGAAGAAATTCCTACCCTTCTTCAATTGGCATTTTGCAATGTAATGGCAAAGGGGGAGAGAATCACTACACCATTTCAGGACATACCTAACAGTTTAAAACTGTTACTAAAAAAATTTGTAACGGTTTTTCTGGGTCACAGTTTGGGCGTTTCTAATATGTTATAAACATTCCTAACGGTTATAAACCGTTACAAACACATTAATTGTAACACTTTATTTCCGTTACTGAAATTAGTTCGTAACGGTTTTAATACCCATTTGTGTTAATAATTTTAAACAAAAAAGTAACAGTTTCGCAAGTTTTGTAACGGTATTTTACACTTAAATATTTGTAACGATTTTGTAAACTTTGTAACGGTTTTCGTGCCAAATTTGTGTTATTGATTCATAACATTCCTAACGGTTGTGAAATCTTTTGTAATGTTTTTTAAGTGTTGCTATTCGCACAAATTAGTTACGGTTTATAACCGTTACAAAACCGTTTCATATGTAAAAAAAAAATATCCAAAAACCACCCCTGAATACCGAACCTGCTGCATATATAAAAATGCCCTTTTACATGGTTCAAACATTAAAAAGGAATCTCACACTTACATCCAATCAAATAATTTAAAAGCCTATAATTAAAAAAAAATTGACCCCACCCAGACTCAACTGGGTGCACCAACCACACCCATCTGAGGACAGAGCCCTGTTCTTCATAAACCAAGCTATAAAAGGAAACTACACACTCAGTGGTTTTACAAAAATATTCACAGAGAGAGAGCAAGAGAGTAATGAATCCAAAAGAACTACTCAAAGTCTTTCGTACAAAAAGCCTCTCAAATTGTTAAGACATTTGTAGGCAGATTACCCAACAAAAACAATATAATGACACCATGGGACAAATCAAATGGAGTCTCAACCTCCATTCCAAGAGTCTCTATATTCTTAATATACCAAGTGTGTAAAAATTTCTAATGTAAAAGATTTCTCGAAATTTCGGCATAGTCTCCCCCGTACGTGTGACATTTAATATTTTTTTACAACCTGCTAAGTACCTGTACATGACAAAAAAACACTTCATATAAACAACCCAATGCCCCAACACACTACAAAGTCATTCACCACTACGTCATCAGCATACACCATTCGACCTTCTCTGCTTTTAAATAATCTCCCTACCATGTTGATGTGTATACTATTTTGTGTATACTCTTATCAGCCCATTTGCAAGTGATTCCATTTTTCTTTGTTTTTGTTAGTTCAAGATACATCCAAACACACCTGAAATGCCTAACATGTTTGATGTGTTGGCATATATGTGTTATGTTGGCATGTTGGCATACATGTTTCAAGATACATCCAAATAACCACTGATAGTCTATTAAGCAGGTAAAAGATGATCTCAATGATAAGTCACATTCTCAGCCCGTGACCTTTATGAAGAAAGAAAATCCTCAATACAAATAATTCTCAATGGACAGCTCATTCATAGCATCAAATCCTCATTATTGCCTAGACATCCTTTTGGACTAAACACGTGATGCAAGATCCCACCAAGGCCATTTAGTAAAATTCCTAATTTAAAGCTCATGTCATTCTCATCCAATAAAACATTGAGTTCAATGTAACTGGGAAAAAAACTCAAAAAGGAAATCCAAATAAGTTTATAATAACTTTGGTGAAGAAAACAATACCATTTCGGCCATAAACGTTACATTCTCTACAACCTGTGGATACAAACAAGGAGAAACACAACATGAGTAATGACTTTAGCTTAAATGAAGATTCCAGACCACTAATTAAGACATGAGAAACCCACTACTTAACAGAACCCAACAGAACCTACACCCAACTAATTCATGAAAGGTTAAGAAGTACCCAATTCAAAGCTCTAAAGGCTGAATTATGTCTTTTTCTCTTTCTCTTTCTCATATCTTAATTCTATGCTACACCAATCATTATATAAGGAATCAAACCTCGAGACTGAATTTCGATCTGTTCAGCTTCAGAAGGTAAAGCAATTCATTCTCCAATGCCAATATTAACCATCATATCAAAGACAGCCAAAACTCTAAAGGAGAAAAAAATCATCTAATATCTTCTGTTATCATCTCTATGTAACTTCCAAATTCCATACTATTGATGAAATCTTAACAAATTTAGAGATCATTTGTCTAACTCATATTGAATTCCTAGGAGTCAATGAGAGAGAGGCTTCTATCCAAGTAGCATGGAGATAAGAATTCACAATATCAAAATTAGCATCACACAAAGCATAAAAAAGAAGCCAAAACAAACTACATAAGAATGCAGGCAATACTCATCTAATAAAAAAATTAATAACAATCAGTTTTAATACACATCACCCCCTTTTCAGAAACCACTAGCAGAGGCAGCACGGGGATCAATATTATAACACTACCAAGTATAACACTACCAAGTACCAACATGTTTTTTTTTTTAAAATGGAAATATAACACTACCAAGTACCAACATGTTCATCAAACAGGATTCTGAAACAAAAACCACCAGCAGCAAAGTGACTCAACAGCACAGTACACTAGACTACATATGCAGATGCTATTACTTCTCATCGAGCATTTTGAAATTTGGCCTTACATCAAAATATGGAGAGCTCACAGCAAAATAATAAACAGATCTAAGTAGTTTAGTCCAGTAGGTCATATCATAGATTGATCCAAGGATAGACTTTGAAACAGAATACCATAAAGTACTACTGTCAGGGAAACATAATATTACTCTACCAAATGGTCGATTGATGTAGTAATTCACTGAGCTACAAATTTGCGAATCACCATCAGATTTTGGCTCCTATATTCCATTTAACGGAAAAAGATGTTCGGCAGCACAGTTTAAATGGAAATCATTTCATCGCAAAAATTAAAAACTAAAAATAAATAAAAGAAACTCAAGTCAGGTAACCTGCATCCAAAAAAAGAACTTCTGACTGTCAGAGCTGAACTTCAGAATGTATACTCTTTCAGATGATTGATTAACGAATAGAAGATTGGAACAAAGAAGAAGAACACAGTGAGTGAGTCAGTAGATCAACAAAAAATCTCTGACGTTGGGTGAAAAAAAGAAATACCTTCTAAAAAACGGCCTCTTCAGGAAAGACAGTCTGATCATGTTATATGATGAGTCAAGAAATATCATACATTCATAGTTTTGGATAAAGAGTCCATAGCAAAGGAAATACTTCACTATATACATATATGTATGTGTGTATGTTATTTGAATGACAAAATATTTCAAATATTACCACCTGCACTCACTCTGCACCAGCTACACACACCATGCACCACCACCTGCACTCACTCTGCACCAGCTGCACACACCCTGCACCACTTGCACTCACCTTGCACCACCTGCACTCACTCTGCACCAGCTGCACACACCCTGCACCACCACCTGCACTCACTCTGCACCAGCTGCACACACCCTGCATCACTTGCACTCACCTTGCACCACCTGCACTCACTCTGCACCAGCTGCACACACCCTGCACCACCACCTGCACTCACTCTACACCAGCTGCACACACCCTACACCACCACCTGCACTCACTCTACACCAGCTGCATACACCCTGCACCAGCTGCACTCACTCTGCACCAGCTGCACACACCCTGCACCACCACCTGCACTCACTCTGCACCAGCTACACACACCCTGCACCACTTGCACTCACCTTGCACCACCTGCACTCCCTCTGCACCAGCTGCACACACCCTGCACCACCACCTGCACTCACTCTGCACCAGCTGCACACACCCTGCACCACGACATGCACTCACTCTGAACCAGCTGCACACACCCTGCACCACTTGCACTCACCCTGCACCACCTGCAAAAGAGGAAGGCAACAACAAAGATAGATTATAAGAAAAAACTAATGAAACAATATGTTATATTTTATGAAAGGAGGTAGAAGCAACTAGATGATGAAACCAGCCCTTAAATTTGTGAAAGAGTTGAACATTAAGACACATGATTAGAATTGTGAATCACAGCCCCACCACATGATCTGTCTCAAAGAAGTAAAGCGTAAACATTTTCTTTTGAAACAATAATGATAATTTAGTTGGGACTTGGGAGAAAAACAAAAGAAAAAGAAAAAAGAATACAACACAAAGCCAAAATTTGAATTTATCAGCAAAGGAGAGCACTGAAGACACTATTAGGTATATTCTAGTATCAACATTTTATTTTGCTAAGAACCTATCAGCTCAAGATATCATCTCATTAAAGAAAAAAATTGAAAGAAGGCATTATTGAGGATAACAAAAAACTAAATCTGTTTCTAGTGAGTACAGTAGTAATTATCCTGTTCCAGCCTTTTGTCAGTGCTTCTATAAATATCACTAAGCAACTACGCATGCGAAGGATTCATATAATAGATCTCTCAAGATATTATCAATTGTAGATTGTGCACTGTCTTGACTCTCAATGGGACTTCCTAGCTTTGCCTTCAAAATGAGGACCTCTTGAGAGTTCTTATTAAAGATATATAAAGGAACATAGAATACTGATGCATTTTGTGATACACCATTGATCTGATAGGTTTTTCCAACAATGGTGATGCACCCAAACACTTCCATATTGCACCCAAACCCAAACACCCAGCACAGCCCACCTGCTGCACCACCCTGCACAAACCCACCCTGCACAGCCCACCTGCTGCACCACCCAGCATAGCCCACCTGCTGCACACCCACCCTGCACAGCCATGACATGCTGCACCACCATGCACAGCCCACCTGCTGCACCACCCTGCACACAGCCACCTGGACACCCACTGCCTCCTCCTCTTCCATTAATGCTCAACTTACCAGAACCTGAACCAAACCCCAGTTATATTCGTTCCAGTTTGGATCCGGATCTTAAGGTCTCAGTTATATTTAATCGCATCTAACCAGCAGACCAGGTCCATAGTAACAATAAAAGCAGCAACAATAATACTAAAAATAAAGAGTGTAACAATTAGAACATTCCAACACATCAGAAAGTAAAATTGCCAAAACACTTACCAAGGAAGAATTCCAAGGAAGAAAAAGTAATGTATGGAACAGAGAACCAAAAGGTGGTGGTGGTGGCAGTGTTGTTAAAAGTTAGTTCGTAAACGTCCAAGAAAAGGAAAATTTTTATTTCATAAAAACATTTGCAAGTATCGTAGCCTGAGAACAACCTGATGGAAAACATATTACATCCCAGAATATATACAGCTTCCTTAGAATTTCAATTTGTATAGGTGTGGCCCACAGTTGGGTTTCCATAATTCCAAAATGTTGATATGATGGGTTATAATAGATGGCCCGTGGCACAAAAACCTCATAGACAGTTAGGAACCATATTTTACATCAATCCCCTCATAGACCCCACAGATAGGAACCAAATTAGGCTTTGAAGACTCAACAACATTAGGAACCCCATTAAAACTAACTGTGTCACACAATGCAAAACAAGTTTCAGCTAGCCTCATTCCCAAAGTCTCTTCATGCAGTTAATTCAGTTGTTTAGTAGTATAAAACAAGAGAGTGATGTGCATGGCCTCCCTTGATGACATTTGTATAGTTCATAACAACACAAACACCCCCCCTACCCCCCCCCCCCCCCAGTTGTCATGATCCCAATTGATCCTCGTAGCCAAGAAATGATATCAGATCTTAATCATTTGATTGCTGAAGTTTTTAAGCCAAATGTGTCAAGAAATCAAACCTGCCCACTAGAAGCACAGCCCACCCAGCACAGCCTACCCTGCACAGCCCACTCTGCACAGCCCCCCAGCACACCCACCTGCACAGCCCACCTGCTGCCCACTAGAAGCACCACCCACCTACTGCACCACCCAGCACAGTCCACTTATTAAATACATGTCACATTAGCTTCCACACATTGCATTGGAAGAAAAACAATGCTAACCAAACAGCATACCTGGCTATCTAAAATGAGCTAAATAGTACAAAACACACACAAGCTCTAATGATAGACTCCTTCATTGGCAAATCTATCAGCCACCGAGTTAGCACTCTTAACATAAAAGGAAACATCCAATGGGATTTAGCTAACTCTGCCTCCATGACATCTACAATAGAGCTCTACACGAACCAGAAGCCCAACACAATATTTCTAGAAGTCTTTCTAAGAACACACACAAGCTCTGACGATATTCTTTTAATAATGTTTTCTTATCATTAGAATTTCTAAGTTCCATCACAGTGTTCCCTTGCACACACCCACCTGCACACCCACTGCCTCCCCTTCTTCCACCACCTGCACACCCACCTACCCACCTGCTGTACCACGCTGCACAGCCCACCTGCTGCATCACCCTGCACACACCCACCCTGCAGAGCCCACCTGCTGCACCACCCAGCATAGCCCACCTGCTGCACACACCCACCCTGCACAGCCCATCTCCTGCACCACCCTACATAGCCCACCTGCTACACGCACCCACTCTGCACAGCCCAAACAGAAGTGCATGTTATAAAACTCAACATCTATGACTGATCAGTCACCACTGAGTCCAGTGCTACATGGCCAAGACCAATGAGTCTTGGCCAAATCCATGTAACTAGGAAGGGTAGAGCCCTATAACACAGTGAGTGAGTCTGTGTCCAAGTCTGATCTAACTCAAACTTGGACGCAACTTAAAATCCTGAAGGTAGGAGAGAAACAAAATTCATATTCCTTCTATTGTCAGTAAAATAATGAACAACACAACCCTTGCCAATTAGGTCATGTTTCTTGCGAAAAAACAGTGTTACATGAATTCTTTATCCTGAAGAGGATATCCTGTGAAAAAGGACAAGAATACAATACAAAACAATAAGAAATCAATAATAAATAACATAAAATGTCTCAAAGGCACCACCATCCTCCCTCCTCCTTTATCTGGGCTTGGGACCAGCAGTTGAAACCAATATCAAACCAATGATATTGATTATCACCAGGCGGAGTTAAAAATGGGTTAATACATGATTGAATCTGAATATTCAAATAAGCAAGCAATCCAAATAAATATTTAGAAAATATAAAACATGCAAACACATCCAAAATGAACAAGCCAATAAGTTCTTACATCCATATCAAGCAAAACACACTCAAAACATAAACTAGCAAATAATTGCAAGTTAAACATAATAAGTCAATAAACATATCGAAAACAACAAGTTAAGAAATTTCCATCCTTGACTCTAGCCAAATCAAAGGCCCTCCTGCACTAAAACCATCTAAATACCTTATTCCATCTTGGGGGCCGTCGCAAACAAGAGCATCACCAACTAAGACTTCCTCAATGTAGAATTTTTTTTCACTTGTGAGAACTTTTCTGCCATGGCAAATTCCAGCTGTCTCTGTCATAACATAACCCTTAGGAACCGCAAGACCATTCCTATCTAGTAAGGTTACTTTCGGTGGAGAACCAAGCGTCCCAGGAGAAGGATTCATAGAGTCAAACATGTCCTTTAAGTTTCGTTGAGTCTGACGGCAAACTGAATTGGAACCAACTTCAGTTTCGGGTGGTGTTGTCCCGCATACGGCTTGAGCACTCGACATTCCATTTTTTTTATGAGCTTAAGTACATCCTGACACAATGGAGATAACAATTAGTTATATATAAATGGTATTAAATGCAAGGAGGCACAAGTTTAACTCACCATTAACACACCCATGACATTACATATGGAAGCCTTCATCTCATTCAATTCCCCTTTCAACTCAGAATTGGATGAAGTGCTTGCTTGTTGCAGTAATGCCTTTGAAATAGCTGTACGTTGCAATTGGTTCTTAGACTTGGTCGAGCTGATTCCACGAGTTCTACTGCTTTTATCGGGCCCAAAGACTCCAGTCAATTCATCATTATCCAAGTCTGCTTCAAATACACTACACTCACCGTTCGAGCTTGCCTCTTTTCTTCTTTTTTGAGCAGCCTCAACTTGTTCCTATATTATCAACCAATGATATGAGTAGTAATATAAATTAAATGAATTAATCTTCTTTTTTTAGAACTTACGTAATGAATTCGAGCACTCTCCAATATAGTCCCATCACGGCACTCATGTCCTTTTTTCCAACTATCTACCCGTCCATGTTTTCTGCTAGGATCTTCTTTATCCTACAAAAACAATCTTCATTAGTTGTTGAGATAAAGAGAATAGAATTTAATGGTGCAAGAATAGACACCTACCATTTTATCCAACATATGGGCGTATGTGCTCCGCCCATTAGTATGCTGATATTTATTCTTTTTCGCATTCTCTGCATTCTTTGCATTTCTAGCTTTCACTTCATCAGTACTCTCATTTCTAACAAACATTGCCCAATGATTTGGATCTTTACCCAATGGGCATGCTGCAATAGCTTCTTCCACACCCCCGCACTTACTCAAAATCTCTTTCTGTAAGGCATACTTCGCTGATTTGAACTTTTGGGGAAAGTCCTTTTCTACTGCTTGGCGTGCCGCTGACTGGGGAACATTAGGCTCAAACTCTAGCTACATACAACAAGTAAAAAAGATTAGATCTTCAGCACTTATCTTCAGGAAAAAAGATTAGTCATAAGCAAATGTCGGATACATGTATCCAAAACATCAAATGTACATGTAAACCTTACCATTAATTCATTCCAAACATCATTTTTGAAGCTTCCATCTATTTTCCTCCAGTCCTTGTAATGAATTGGAATACGAGCTCGAACGTAATAACCAACACGAGAATTCCATTTGGCATGGTTAGGACTCACGGCAATGCCGTCCACATTGAACTCTATAGGTAACTTACTAGTGGTTCTTGTTGCTGGTGAGGCTCCCGAAGTTGAATTATGAGATGGAAGTGGCGCTGAACTAGAAGGTTGGGAAGCATTAAGGCGTGATTGGCCTGATGCCATTGTAAAATAGCCTACTATTTGACAAAGGATTGTTAGTAGAAACTATTACATGAGAAACATATATCTAAAGCAAACTGAAAAGGAATATTTATATCTAAATGTAGAAAATGAGAAATTCTGCATGTAAAAGTAGGTCTCACCAATTATTAAAAGTGTGCAACTATTACAATCAGGTTAGACTTTGCATCAACGACTCCAAACCAGGTTGGTCGTCGAGAATAGATTGGAAGATAGTTGGTGCATCTAGATCATCCACTTCACATGTCAATCGCCTAGGCGAATGTATGACTGCCCACCAATTAGGTTTTCTCAAATCTTTCGAGTAAAATACTTGACTAGCCTCAGATGCAAGAATCACCGGCTCATCAAAAGAATTATTGATACTCTTTAGCCTATTGAGATTAACCATCACCAAATTAGAATCTGGAAAAAGTTTACAACCATTGGTCTTGTCCTCCACCCTCACCCAATTGCAGTAAAAGACAACATGATGAAAGGTTGTATAGTCCAACTCTATTATCTCTTCAATAACCCCATACCAATTGGTCGATGCATTAATGGGATTTTTGTCCCTCCTACTTGATGTAAATGCAGTGATTGCATTCATACAAACACCACTGTCTTGTGTGGCAACTGTTTCGTCATGCGACCTAGTAGAGAACACAAAACCATTAACACGGTACTTTTTATACATTTTAACTTTGAATAATGGTCCCACAACAAATCGCCATAAGTCACAGTCCGTGTCTTTTGCAGCCAACAACTGTGAAATGACAAAAACCACCATTTAGAAAGATATCACCAACTAGATGTAAATTCATATTAAGCGTAATATATATAACAATACCTTGTCATATAACCAGGCAATGAATTCAGTTTGTATCTCCACTTCTATCTTTGGTATTCCTTTTCTTTTACCACGAGTAGTTTCTTGCATGGCACGATACTCACTGCAAATTGTTCATGCAGTTTGACACAAGTATTTATAACTTTCTAGAGTAGTAAGTTTTTAAGCCAAATGTGTCAAGAAATCAAACCTGTAGTGTTCATCAAGCTTTTCAACGTCTAGTCGAAAAAGGACCCATCTACGTATTTGTATCCATTGTTCCTTGCCTAGGGTCACAGTTTTACCCTCAAGTATTGGCCCTTCATCACTACACTCGCCATCTTCATCTAGAAATGCCTCACGAGTAGCTTTGTGGTTTCCATCTCGTGAATTTGGCATGTACTCCATAGCATACCTAACGAATTCAGAAACAATATAGGACTATGCGAAGGAGCCTTCAACATATCGTTTATTGCTGGGAATATTTTTGCACTCCTTCATTGCCCTATTAAATTAAAAAGTACAAAATTGTACTTCGTTATTTCGTCATAGTTGTAGCTAAAAATCAAATAAAAAATTAAGGAATTATACATACCGTTCAAATGGAAACATCAACCTGGGATAAACTGGTCCACAAATTAACCCTTCATCACCCAAATGAACCATGAGGTGGATGCTGATATAAAAAAAGAGGTTGGAAAATATTTTTCCAACACACACAATGCCTCTGCAACCATGTATTTTGCAGCTTGAATTTCATGTCTGATGACGACTTTCGAACAAAGGAGGTTAAAGAATAAGCTAATCTGGTGAATAGCTCTTCGCAAGTCACGGTGTTTTCGATAAGTGTGTTGAAGCAAAATCGGGAGCAAATAACACATAATCACATGATAGTCATGTGATTTCATTGTAAGCAAACCAGGAGGACTCAAAGTGACAATGTTTTTTAGGTTAGAGGAAAACCCTGAAGGAAGCTTGAAGTCTTTCAAAATTTTGCAGAACTCTAACTTCTCATCTTTATTCAAGACAAATGGGGCCTTTGGTTTTACAGATCTCCCAGTAATTAGGTCTGTTTGCATCCACTGGCCACTATGAATCCCCATTTTCCTTAAATCCTCTCGCGCCTGTACTGTATCCTTTGTTCCTTTCTTATCCAAAATTGCATTTAATAGGTGTTCTGCGACATTCTTTTCAGTGTGCATCACATCAATAACATGTCGAGTTGTATGTTTCGGCCAGTATTTCAAATAAAAAAGAATAGACCTTTTATACCATGCCTCAGTAACTTCATCATCTCCATTATCAACCACATCCATATTATCAGTACTCTCTTTGGTACCTTTTAAGACTTTACCAGGTACATAGTGGACACGGCTTAGCTTTTTCTCAATCACTTCTCCCTTTAACCTTGTTGGAGGGGGTTTTAACTCCTTTGTCTTCAGCCCTAAGTATTTGCCTTGCCTAAACGGGTGATCAGATTTAAGAAACATGCGGTAATTTGTGTAGACGATCTTCCTTGCATTCTCAAGGTGCATAGATGGAGTTTCATCACCACAAATAGGACAAGCTTTGTAACCATGTGTTACGCAGCCTGATAAGTTGCCATATGCCGGAAAATCATGAATGCCCCACACCAACATTGCCCTTAAAGTAAAATGCTCTCTTTTGTGCATGTCATAAGCTGCAACCCCTTCTTCCCATAACTGTTGTAACTCCTCAACTAGCGGTTGAAGGAATACATCGATGTTTTGACTCGGCGCTTTCGGCCCAGGTATTAACAATGACATCATATGGAACTCAGATTTCATGCACAAAGACGGTGGGAGATTAAAAGGCACCAAGTAAACAGGCCAACAACTGTAACCAGTGGATTGAACTCCACGTGGATTGAATCCATCAGTTGCAATTCCAAGCCAGACATTACGCCCTTCCTTAGCAAAATCTGGCCAATCATCTTTACACGTCTTCCACTGAAGCGAATCAATCGGATGCCGCATATAATTCCAAGAAGGTGTAGCTCTATCATGCCATGTCATTTCATGCGCTATCCATGGTATTGTGTGCAGCCTTTTAAGTCTTGGGATCAATGGAAAATGTCTCAATACTTTTCTCGCCTCTTTTGTTTCTTTCTTCCCCATTTTCCCCTCCTTCACTTTGTATCTAGGTGTTTGACATTGACTACACACCGTTAAATCAGCTTTGGTCTTCCAATACAACATACAGTTATTTTCGCAGGCATCTATACACTCAGCTTTCATTCCTAGATCTTTTAACATTGCCTTCATTACAGGATACTAAGAAGGCAAAGTGTTTCCGTCTGGCAACCATATTTTTAACAGAGACAAAAGTGCAGTCACACTATTTCCCGACCATTTATACTGCTTCTTCAAGTTATGGAGGTCTACAATTGCAGAAAGAGTTGTTACATGAGCCTCGCATGAAGGATATAATTTTTCTTCTGCTTTTTTCTTATATTCATGGTACCTTTTACCCAAATCAGGCTCTAAAACAACAGGGTGTTCAACATCTTCGACCTGACTTCCATCACCTTCATTCAAATCATCCGCTAACTCTTCATGCACGCCATAAGCAACATCAACAAAATTCTCCATCCCTAGTCCTTCTACCTCACTATTTTCTTTTTCAACTTGGTTTACCATTCGATCCTTATATGGGTTCTCGCCATGTAAAGCCCATACACGATATGTTGATTCTATACCGTAAAGAATCAAATGTTTTCTAACTATATCACATGCAAACCTTTTTCCATTTCGGCATTTTTTACAAGGGCAAGGACACGTGGTCGATGTTTGGTCTTTGCCACTAGCAAATAGAATAAAATCTGAAACCCCCTGCCTGTACACACTCCCAAGTCTATCTGTTTCATTCATCCATTCTTTTAGAATCAGCTGAGACATTCTGTAGGTAACACATCAAGTAAACACAAACAAGTAAATCTATTAAATACCGAGATTATCACCTCTATTGAAATAGTTCAATGAAATTATTTTCACTGTGTGAACTGTGAAACAATGAAACTCACTAATTTCTGTCTTTTGCAAATGAGGTTACATACTAACCCCAAGTCCCTGACATCTTAAATACTCGATGGAATTTACAATACAACCTCTGAACCTCAGCATTGATAGTAACATTTATAACCAACATTGCATCTTACTGGCACCGGAAAAAATAAATCTACTGATATAACATTCCCTGGTCATAATGTAAATAAAACCCAGATGTATATATTCTACCAACCAAAAAACAAAAATTCTTAGGTCTTGCACACAAAAATTGGACTCGAAAAACTTCAATCCATTCATTTGAAAGCCACGAAAAAATCGATAAACCCAATAAAGTAGAAATCAGAACATAACTAAAACATGGATTTTAACAGTAGCATTAACTTCACATAAATAACTCAATCAAACAACAAAGATCGAATTTTCATTGAAGAACACAATATAAAAAAACCGTACCTTTCGTTATAACTGGAGCAGCTAACACCCAAGTTGATTTCAATTATGAAATAATCACCTAGTGAGAGTGTGAATAAACGAAAAAAGAGAAATCAAATGAAGAAAGTAGCAACCCTAGAAGAAGAACAAGAAGAAGAAGAAGGAGGAGGAGGAGGAGGCGATTGAAGGTTCTTTGAATGTAAAAGGCTAGAACTTTTCCATCTGTTGGATTGAAAAAAAAAATGCTTTGTAAACATATCATAGATTGATCCAATGATATACTTTGAAACATATGAATTCTGCCTCTCCAAAAAATGTGGGAACTTCTCTTGTACACTCTCCTTAAGAGATGCCTTCAGTTTTTCTTTTTTAAAATCCGAAAGATGCAACCAAAGTATAACTGAAAGTAAAACTTAAATGAAGAAACCAAAGTATAATCATTTATATCAAATCTCCCCTTCATTCATCATCTCCATCATCACAATTCATCCCATTTATTTTCCATAAATCAAGAAACAGCTGCATACACCAACACCATCATTTCATAAAAAGTCCACTGCTTTATGATCCACACACCATATATATATAGCCCTGTTTGGACTCTCCGCATCATGGATGGATGTATGATGATACATTTTGATCACCCCCTCACCATATGGCACTTCCTAGCCATCCATCTAGCATTTCCCCCATCACTGTCATTTCTTTTGAACTAATGATGTACAGTGACTAGTTCCCTGATCTTGAAATATGGAGAATTTTAATTTCATGGCCCATTACATCAGATCAACGGTCGGAACCATAGGACCAACCCAACGATGATGAAATTGTGGGGCAATATTGAAATAAGAGATGGATCCCAAGGTGGAGCAGTGGAGGGCATCGCTTACACCTCAACCTCAACACCCAATCTTATTAAATTGGATCAAGGACTGATTATAAGTCCAATCAGGGTCCTAAATCTAGGATTCATACCCAGATCCAATTAGATTAGGTTAGTGGATCATAAAACCTAAGTTTTTTAAAATATCATCATTATGATTTATGCTCCTCTGGTTGGCTTGTTAACTTGAAAAATATAGGCTATGCATATAATTCTTTAATTACCAAATTTGGTGCAACAAGAACACACTAAACCCTCCAACATTTGGGTTTGATTCAGTTGATCACCACATTTGGGTTGTCTACAGATCTCGCTGCTCATTAAAAAGATGCTAATAGTTGTATTAAAGCTACCATGCAAAATAAGATTTCAGCCAAAAAAAAAAAAAAAAAAAAAGAAATCCTGTAAAACAGTAGGCAGAAAAGTTGTATCACATGAGTCAGCTCAGTTTGGCCTTGCCTTCTATATCAAATCACTGACCATAAAACACCCTCTACATCAAATTCATGAGCCCAGATCACTATAACTATAACTGAAAGTAAAACTTACATGAAGAAACCAAAGTATGATAATTTATATCAAATATCCCCTTCATTCATCATCTCCATCGTCACAATTCATCCCATTTATTTTCCATAAATCAAAACCATTTGACAATTAAATCTAAAACAATAATGAAATCATTTCAAAGCTACAGTTCCATAAAAAAACATGCATATCCATAAAAATAAATACATATTCACTTGCCTTTGGGTGAGGAAATCCAAAATGATGAAATCCACAACTTAGATCAAAATGCCCAAGACCTATGAATTAGAAACAAACCCACATAAATAACTATACTGAGCACAATCTAACATGCTAAAAAACTCATCTAACACTAATTAATGGAAAATCTCCAATTAACAAAACCTAATCAAGCTTGAAAGTAGGGATGATGAAGATCGTGGGGCCCACTTGACCGATGGCCCACTGGAATAGTGGTGGTGATGGTGCTTGGTGGTCCACTGGGCAAAGGGGGGGAGGAAAGAAATCAGAAAGAATGAGAGAAAGAAAGAGAGAGGGAGTGATGTGCAGGTGCGCAGGCGAGGGGAGACAGGGGAGGAAGAAGAAGAGAGGAAGGGAGGGAGGAAAGGAAACAGAGAGTTGCGAACGAGGGAGAGAGAGAACAGAGAAGAAAGAGAGGAGTGTACCTGGTGCAGGGGAGGCATCCGGCGGCCGAGGAGGAAGATGAAGGCTCTGCTGGTGTCCGGGGGCTCTTTCGTGCGCTTGGCAGTGCTGGCGATGAGAGGGTCGTGCGCCTGGGAGAGGTCTGGAGAGGGAGGGAGAGATAGAAAGGGATGAGAGGAGATGGGTTCTGGAGATGAGAGGACGGCAATGGAGATGAGAAGAGAGGAGAGGAGAGGCGGGAAAGAAAGAAATGACTGAGGGATAAAGAGGGAGGGAAATGAGGGAGGGCAGAGCACGGGAGAGCAAAAAAAAAAGTGGGAACGAAGATGATTTTCGTGCGCCAATTCGTCAAAATAAAACACAGTGACGGTTTATTAACGCTTAATGGCGGAGCAAAAAATGAAGGTACCGTAACAAAATAATTATTAAATTAAGTAAAATTAAAGTAACACTTTAAAACCAATGTTAACGCCCATAAAATGTTAGGAAACTAGTTACACTTAAAAACCGTTACTTACCAAAAACCTTGAGCGTTACCAATATCCTATTTTGGTGTAGTGATATGTAATAGGAAGCAACCAGTGGAGCCCTCTGTTTATTAAAATTTTGGTTATTAGGGTAGTTGAACACCTCATCTACCAGGGTAAACTGTCTTTGGAGTGAGTTCCAGTGTGCTTTTTTAAGGCGAGTCGAGAGCGTTCTTGGCTATCTGCTTTGCAACAGGACAATAACTAATAATTGGATTGTAGTTTCATCCCAGTACCCAGCACAAAAGCTGAGGTTGGAAATGGATTGGTAATGAAAATATGTAGTGCTGAGTAATTAAGGACTGCAAGCCGCTTGGGTTTGGCTTGAATTTGGGTCTGGACCAGACTTATAATTTTAGTTTGGTGCAAAGGCCTGAAACCCAGACTTTTTTTATCAGGACCACACATGTAAACAAGCAGGCCCAGTATCGGCACTGCCTTTTCTTTTTCTTTACTTTTCTTGTTTTTTTAACTAATGTGTTTCATAACTTTCTTGGACTGCAATATCAGCATAATGGTTGCAGCTATGTAGTCTCTCCTTTGAATAAATTTAAGAGGAATATTTATAAAAACACCTGATAGCTATTTGAGTCTCATTTCTAAAGATCATATTTAAGATCCTTTCTCAATATTATAAGGAATAATTATATTAGGTCGTCGTAAGGTTTTAGCTGTGGACCAGATCCAATCCATCTTGTCTAGACCCCCACAGAGATGCAATACTTTTCAGGTTGGATCCAGTTCAGTCTTGGGTCCAAGTCACCCAAGACAACATGTATACAAACCTAGAGAACAGTACATGTATCTATACTCTGAAACAGTTGTAGGATCTCAAGTATAGCGTATGAGTATGTCACCCCGTTTTCTCATGGGAATTAGTGCATGGGCAGGAGACATGGTCCACTCACTTTCCAACGTGCGTCATGGCTTGTTGAGGATGATTATCTCAATAGAACTAAAGGCCATCTGATACATGATTGATTTGAACAATAGGACAATTCATGAAGTGCTTCCCTAAGAGATCTTCATGGTGGTGGGGCTTGTTTGTTTTATGGACTCAATCCAGTAGATGTTATAATAAATTGATTAATTTCTTTATTTATTAGTATATTCATACTTTCCTTTCATGAGATGAATTGTGATTTATTATATACTTGCACATAACCAATACGAATGACATGATGATTAATGAGATTAACCGGAGTCCACAAATATATTAGATGTAATACATGTGTATGGATGAGATCCACATACAGGAGACATGTATAACAAATCTTATACTTAAATATCTTCACAACCAGTGATGAGACTGGACATCTCATACTGACAAGGTTGCAGCACTTTGATCACTATGAGATAGTGTGAATTGTCTCGATCATCAGAAAGGAAGAGTCTGGATCATAGTGCTGGTACATTGGTTGTATTAAAGGACCATGAGAAGCACCTTATAAACACTGTCTTTACTTTAAGGTCTGCTCTCATAATTCCCTAGCAATAGGCTCTCAATTATGAGACATTAATGAACTCAAGTTTCTATATATCTATTCATTTGCTTTGAGTCACCAATGAGTGAGGCCAACTGTAGATCAACACCTCGGTAATTTGGGTATGTGGTAGTAGAGTTGTGGGAACATTCAATGGTCAAGATGGAATCTATCTCTTATATCCCCTTATGCCAATTAATAGATTTATCATTGGTAAGTGCGCACCCATTCCGATTAAGAGTTAATTGAAAAGGTACCAATGATCATTATAATTAGTTGGGGCTCAAGGATAATAAGATGTGGATCTAGTTTGGAAGACAGGTCCAATTGATCCATGGATATTGATAGATGGGCCTACTTGTGGTAATGTGGAAGTTTAGGGTCTTCTATGTAATATTCCTACGACTGGAGTTCATTTGCATTTTTATAGTGGAATTATTTGCAATTAACTATGGGCTCGGACTGCACATGAGAAGTGGGGTCGCTAGTCCCAATTAGAGCCAGCTTTCTAAGGAATCCCTAGTGGTCCCCACACTAGCCCAATTATTAGAAAGTTATTAATTCTAATTGAACTCTAAAAGAAAAGTTACTATTTCTATTTGAAGTGAGACTTCTAATAGTGGTAATAGTAAACTTACTAATTTTAGTAGAAGTGGGACTTCTATTTTAATTAGAAATGAATTAGAAAGTTACTAATCATATTTGAAGTGAGATTTCTAATTATGATATGGTAACTTACTAATTAATTAATGGAAGTAAGACTTCTATTAGTAAAAGAAGATAAACTTACTAATTCTTATGGAAGTGAGACTTCTAATAGAAATTAGTAAGCAGGGCTTGCAAAAGCTATAAAAGTTGAAGAGGAGGTGTTGCACACTAGATACTATTCCATCATTGGAATTCACGCCTAGGGGTCTTTAAGTCCAAGAGTTGGACGTCCCACCCTTTGTGCAAGAGTTGCACGTACCTTTTCTTTTCTCCTCTTCCCTCTTCTAGTTCTTCTTATGGTTCCTCCTTTGAGCTCCTAGTAGTTTTCTCTTGGAGATCCCACCATTTTCTTGAGAAAAAGAGAGTCTGATATGGGTCATAGCGTGGAAGATCAAGAGGTCTTGGAGATTCTTATTTGATACGTGAAAGTGTTTCATCATCAAAGAAAGACGCAACTTCTCCATTGGAACACAACTGAGCTCCAAAGGTATAATCTACTTCCTTGCATGTTGTAGATTTATTTGTTGCTTATTAGTTGCTAGTTTTCTATCTTTAAGATAGATTGATTTACTGATCTTGATATGTGAGATTGAGGGTTTGCTTCCTGGATTGGGTTTTGTAGCCTTCTGGATAGTTGATCCCTGCATCAAGTGCGTCAAAAGTTTTTGAAACCTATCCTAGAGGCCCACCTATTTCCAACGGGGCTCACTTTGCTTCTTCTAAACCAATAGTTTTCTGAAGCCATTCCTATAAAACAATGAGTGCGGTCCTGCATGAAACCCTAACTTAGTCAAGATCACAGCCCCTTGTGTGCTTGCGCATGGCTATATTTTGCTCCAATCACCGTGCACCCACCTTTACATTGATCACATGAATAATACATGATTAAAAGAAAAAAAAATGTAGTGATATTAATTGTTTACATGATCAATTAATGGTGGGATCTTCTCTTGTTGGTTTGTAATTTAGCCCAGTTCCACTACATGAGAAGACAATGATTTTGAGCAGTTTGGATTGCAGAATCAGGCCCTTCTGCTGGACTGTTTCTAAAATTGAAAAATGATATACACCGTTGACTTGAAACAGTAAAATGACATTCATTAAATGAATGTAGTGCAACTGTTTCAGTTGGAAAATGCATGACAATGATCAGTAACTGCACTTTGTGGTATATTCAAATACACTTGACCATTCCTCAAAATAATAATAATGACTGATCTTACAGTGGGACCTGCTTCTAGAGATATTATATTGTCCGTTCAGTGATAGGGTTTGGATTCTTATCCATAGTCCAGACCCATCAATGACTGAGTCTGATCAAGTTGATAATCAAGTTGGATTCCGTGCCCGTTTATCTAAAGGAAGCATTGTAAAAATTAGTGTTTTAATCATCACTGCAGTCTAGGGATACAAACGGGTTGGTTCTGGGCCAGAACCATGTTGGACCAAGAATGGGACCCATTTTGTAATGGTTGTCTTTGGTAATGGATCCCGTTCCGAGTTACAACCTGTTTCATGGTTTCATACCCAGTTCCCATAAGTGGACCCAATTCGTATAAGAGGACTGGTTCCAACTTCTTTTTTAATTTCTTATTTATTTTTTTACTTAAAATTGGGATCTCCTCAACCCAAACATCCGAAAGGGATATATGATTGAACCCAATAACAGTGCAACAAGTCCTCCTTCCATTGGTAAATTCCAACATCTTTAGAACTAATATATAGGTTGTTATAAGAAAATTTTTCATTAGCCTATACAAAAAGGTCAAGAAGTGTCTTAAAAAGACACATCCACGGGCTAGGTCCGTGGCTCATGGGTTGTAATGTATATAGATTCAGAATTGGACCTGTATAGCATTGTGGTTTTGGATCTAGATCCCTTTATGAAATGGAACCTAAAACAAGTTCTAAACCTTATCTTTTACGATTGGAACTTTTGGATAATTGTGTTAGGGATTTCATGTATTGCAACTTGAATGATTGTGTGCTTAATTTTTCATGCAAAATTGTTTTTTTAAAGAAACATCATAGATCTCTTAGGATTGCATTACACGTCTTTTTTCTATTTTATTTTTGCAAACTTTTTTGGGTTTTTTGACCTCAACCTAGATAAGGTACTTAGAACCCATGACAAATTAAGTTAATCAATTTATTTTATTTGGCTAACTAACTTTTGAAGACCATTGCTACATTAACATTGCTACAGTGTCATTACTACAGTACCGGTGAAACTTTTTAAAATAAACTCAAAGCTAGTTCCAAAGCTTTTTGTGGACTAAATTTTTGAGAGAAAATATACTAGAGAATGCTAAAGGAGAAGAGGAAAAGCTAAAACAAGGATTCTCAACCTTGATTCATACCAAGTTAGCCTAAAACTTTCATATTCGCCTAAAACTTTCACATTCAAAATTTTACCTTCTTTGTTTCGTTGCTAGCAAGTTTCTTTAGTTGACTCTTTTTATTCTCGATTCCATCACATGAGAATCACTTTCAATCTATGTTATATTTTGGATTCAACAATGCTCATACATAACATGCCTTGTTTCTAAATCATTGATCAACTAATGATGCATTGATTTTCAATCTTCAGTTAAATTGACATTAATGCATACCATGTGTTTGACATATTGCCTCAATCAAATCATATCATGATTTCATATCATTCAAAAGGCAAATCAAACTTTAGTATATCTTCATTTCACCTTGTTGGATTGATGAAACACGTACACACACCGCACTATAATCTTTGTATGTTCACATTATGCGTGTACGTATAAGGCCAGGCTATCACTTTAATATCCGCCTATTTTAGAGGCATTCTTGTGTTCTATACACATTCTTTAGAGAAAGCCTATTGTTGTAAAGGTTATTGTTTAGCCTTAAATGTATTTTTAATGATTCTAGTTTAGCCAAAAAAACTCTTAATGGTTGTAAGGTTTAGAGGTGAACTAAGAACCTCTAATTGACTAGTGAAATATTGGTAGGGAGATGAATCACAAGTCGGGAGTGGATACAAGGATTTTGGTTGGACCACTATAATTCATTATATTGTGGTGGTTGCTTTCCTTTTATGGTGAATGTTTATTGTTTATGCTTTTATTTTTATATTTCTATAAACTTCAATTGTGCCTATATTGTAAGAAGAATTTAAAATTGGTCATAATTGGATTAGAATTTGGCAGGATTCACCCCCTTCTAGGGTTTGGATCCCGAACTTTCAAATGGGATAATTGGATATCCGCTAGCATCCCCACTGTAATCTAGAATTTATTTTGCTTAGGACTCGGGTCAAGATTGTTAACATGATCAAATTTGGTTCAAGAAGCTTAATGCAAAATCTATATCAAAATCAGTTGCCATCAGGTTTCAGGTCCAACATTTCCAATCTATAGTAGTACTGCCCGTCAAATTGCTAATGAGTCCCAGATGTAACCAAACTAGGGGTCCACTTAGAACCCTACCCTAAAAGAGACACAGGAAAGGGTCTGAACAGACTGTTCGAGTCCACTTTGGAGAGTTGAGGAATTGTTGGAGGTGAGTGTTACACATCACTACATGCATATTGATCATTTCCATGGTTGAAAATATCGGCCGGTACCGGACCGATATCTCAGCGAGATATCGGTCGCGGCGATACGGACAAAATATCGCCAAAATATCGCCATATATCGGCCGATATTTTCAAAATATCGGATGTGGCGATATGTCGGCCGATATTTTGAAAATATCGGCCGATCTCCTTTTTTTTTTTTTTTTCAGGGGCGCTGCCCCTGATCCCCCGCCGGGGGCGCTGCCCCCTGGACCCCCGCGAGCTGACCGATCAGCTCGACCCCCGCCGGGAGATACCCACGGACCCCCTCTGCGAAGCGCATGTTTTAGATAAATGACAATCAAAATTCAAGAAAACAAAATGATCTACTTGACCATGATAGCTAGGACTCTTTTGCTAATTGTCTTTCTTTTTTTTGTACTTGGATGTCTATTATTATCATAAACTACTAGATATGATATTAAACCTATTTAATTATGTTTGGAATGATATAGTAGTAAAGATTGTGTAATATGCTAATTCATGAACCAAAAGGCTTTATATTGAGTTAGATTCGATGTTACTCACTTATTTTCCCCTAGATCTAGTATTTTAAAGTGTAGGTCTAAATTTTTTTATTTCCAAAATTTGGGGCTTTTCTTGAAATCAATTACATTTTTTCACATTAGTGTTCAAATGCATTGATAATGTATTAGTTTAAAATAGATCTATACTTTTGGAACAAAAAAGTATGAGTTTTTGCCAAAAATTGTGGTTGCATTATGTCAGATTTATGATATTTCATCTTATTGATCATGAGCATCAATAATGGTTGCATTATATAAAATACTGGAGAATAAAGCGAACAGCGATACAGACAGGACTCATAACTTAAGGTGACCGAGATTTTGATTTATTATTGTTACTAATGGAAAAAAATATTGTTTTCCAACATTTTCTAATATTCTGGTTTTTTTGAATATTTTTGCAGATTTTTTTGGATTAAAAAAAAATTCACATCGCGACGACCGCGACGGACCGATATCCGCGACGATATCCGCGACGTATCGGTTTTTCGGCCCGGCCGATACCGCGACCGATACCGAGATTTTAAACCATGATCATTTCCCATTTGGAGAAGGAAAAGGTAGGAATGCTGATGGAAATGCAATTACCGAGTTACAAAACGACCCCACTTGAAAATCCAGGTATGAACTCACTGTCTGGACTCAATTGATAAACGGGTTCAGGTCCGAGTCCCAATTTAGTCAGGTCCATGCTAAATACCCATTTACTTGAGTGATTAATAAACATAAATGAATGTTTCCCTTATCTAATGCATGTATAAATTAGACATCAAATCTATATTATCGGTAACGAAAATGAACTTGGACCAAACTTCCAGCAAGTGGTAGCAGTTTACGTTTATATCATGGGTCGGGCCGATACTCGGGTCTTGGATCTCATTAAGGGCTATCAGAGCCAGATTCAAGAACACAGTGGACCCAAAACAAACCTAACCATTTGCATCCCTAACCAAAAGGAAATTATTGGAAGGCTCTTTGAACCGCGACCATTATTTTATTTCTAGTGTTGTGAGAATAAGAGACGGATGCATGATCCAACTTGTGTTGGGTGGCCAAAAATTGGTAGGGGTTGGCTCTCCAACTCCTGCTGAGTAATTTGGTCGAGCCCGTCCTGAAATAGTATATATGAAACTGCATCTTTTCCCATCCCAAACCAAACAACTCTCTTTAGTATTTTAGAAACCTGTATGTATCCCTGTAACAAAGATATCCTATTGTCTTTGTTCTTTCTGGGTCCTCAAGTAGGTGGATTAGAGGACCAGGTAATAATTACAGATTTCATCCTTCAACAGAAAAAAAAAACATATTTCATAGTTATCTTCCATAGAAATATTGTGATAGAATGACAACAATTACTCACATTTATTGGCAATATCTAGATATTTTCATAATAATGGAAAGTTTTAAGCCTCACTAGGAATTGTGATGTTATGAGAACTAAACAGTAAAAACTACATTAAAACGTACATCTATTTATATTTATTTTCTATTTTTATTTTAATTACTTAGTAATTAAACTAATTACTTAGTGAGTGATTATTTAAGTATCACAGAAGCAAGTCTCGTTGACACCTTTTCTCCGCTCTCGGAAGCTACGGTAATTGCACCTTCTCTTTGACTGCATATATTTGACTCAAATTTGATAAAGACCACACAGGTTTAGTTTCTGGGCTTATTATTTAGGATTTCAATTCTTAAACTTCTTTACAGGTTTGATTCTTTATCTTCTCTTTTTTCTAATTCTCTTTTTACGTGTAGTTTGCATGTTCTACTGCGAGCCTGAATTACCTGTCGTTTTCTTGTTTGACGGTTTTATTTGATTTATAGAGTTGGGTATAAAATGCTGGTTATTCATGGTGGGCGAACTTTCAAAACAATCTTAGTCAAGAATTTTCTATGCATCATCATTATCATCCAAGCCTTGTCCCAACTATTTTGTGGTCGGCTATACGAATTATGTTTCTCCATTCCGATCTATATATCTTAAGCCAAATGCGTCCTCAAATAAATTACAGTTCTTTATTTCTATATAATTTTTACTACCTCCATCTACATTCTCTTTGGCCTACCCCTTCCTCTTGCGACTCCATTAGCTGGACAATTTCGATGAGAGACGGACAGAAGCTCAACAAAGCATTGAACTTTACCAAGCACGCATGACAGGATCTTTCGCCAAGAAGGTCAGGTAATGCGCCTACAAAAAGGGTGACTTGGTTCTTGCGGTAAAAAGACCAATGGTCTTCGCTCATAAGTCCAAAGGCAAGTTTGAGCCAAAATGGGAAGGACCCTACGTCATTCACAAGGTTTTCTCCAACGGCGCATACGCACTCCTAAACATGGAGGGTGATAGATGTATGCTGCTCATCAACGGCAAGTTCTTAAAGCAGTACTACCCTTGAAGGCTTACCCAACTTGGTAAGAGCAATGGCTGTATGGCCAAAACCTATTTCCAGGTACTCGCTCGTCAAACCCACTCTTTTTATAATCTTCATATCAAATGTTGAAATTTCTAGAAATTCAAACATTGCTTACTTTCATCGTTTCAGTGTTTAAAATTTCCAAGTTTAGGAGTCTCTCCTTAACTTGACCAAAATTTTCAATCCTTGAAACCCAAAATTCATGGTTTGAAACAAAATCCAGATTCAGGGATTTCCATCCTAGTCGACCCTGCCTTTTACTGCCAAAATGGTTTTAGGTCAAAACTTACAACCCCCGTGTCTTTAAACAAAAAAAAAATATTTTTTCAAAAAACCGCGAGGAAACGACGCTTAGTCGATACTCGCACAAATCGGAAGAATGCGAACGACGTTCGACACTTCCAAAATCGCAGGGGAGCTACATTTCGTCGATATTTGCAAAATCAAAAACCGTGGAGACGTAACATTTCAGTTGATATCCATAACCCAAATTTCAAAGGTTCGAAAAAACCGTGGGGGCGCAACATTTCAATTGATATCCACAACCCAATTTTCAAATGTTCGAAAAAAACCAAGAAATCGTGGAGATGCAACATTGCAGTTGATATCCACAACCCAAAGGCTCGAGAAAACCCCAAATTTCAAAAATTATAGGGAAACGACATCAAGTTAGTACCCATAAAACCAAAATTTTTGAAAAGCAAGGAAGCGACATTCCATCGATACTTGCACCCAAATCCGCGAGGAAGCGAAATTCCATGGATACTCGCAACCGAATGAGTAAGGATGCAACATTCCATCGATACTTGCAAGATCATTCAGCAGGGAGGCGACTTTTAGTCGATACTTGCTTTTTTTTTAAAACCAAAACTGGCTATAAATGTCACCAAAATCGGCTATAGATGCCACAAAACGGCTATCAATGCCACAAAATAAAACCGGCTATCAATGGCACAAAACAAAATCGGCTATCAATGCCACAAACCAAAACTTGGCTTTCAAAAAAAAAAAAAACCCAGCTATCAATTCCACAAACTCAGCTATCAATGCCACAAAACCGGCTCTCATGCCAAAATTGGCTCTCATGCCACAAACAAAATCTGGCTCCCATGCCAAAACAATCATTTAACAAAAGATTTTCACAAAATGACAAGCTTTTGATCAAATCTCATTTAGCAATTTCTTTTATCACAAAAAGATTTAAGTGAGCGTAGGAAAAACAAAAAAAAAGAGTACAAAAAAAAAACATGTGGTACAAAAAAAAAAAAAAAAGTGTTCACAAGCACTATAAAAAAAAGTACAAAAAAATACATGTGGTACCAAAAAAAGAAAGTGTTCACAAGCACTACAAAAAAAAAAGAGTACCAAATCAATACATGTGGTACCAAAAAAAAAAAAAAAAGAGTTTCTGTTACAAAAATGAGAAACCAGGAGCTCAGCCAAAAATGGTCTCCAGCCAAAGCTTTGTTAGGATTTTGTATTGCAATTTGATGGATGCATCATTCATCTTATTCACTCATTTGAATCTTCACACATGCTTTGATTTTAGAAATCTTAAGATCTGGATTTATACATGCGTTGTTTTAAATATTGCAAATCTTACAGTTTGTGCATGTTTTGAATTTAAATCTTGGATGCATTTGTTTTTGAAAAGAATTTTCATAAATCAAGCTAGCCCATGTTTTAAAGTTTAAAATTATATTTGGATTTTTTATGTTCCATGATTTTAAAAGTACTTAGATTGATTTAAAATCAGGTTTCCAAGCTTGATTTAGTGGCCCAAACATTCCCACACAAATATAATTGATTTTGCAAAATATGAGATTTTGGACACAGCTGTCGGTCAGCCTATCGGTGAGGTGTCGGCTAACCGACAAGCTAGTCACGATCAACCGACAAGTCCTCTCGGTTCCAATTCCAGAGAGCTTATAATTTCACATATTTGTACTGTCGGTTCACTTGTCGGTTCGTGTCGGCTGACCTACACTTGTACAACGGTAAATTTTCTGACCGTTGGAATTTGACCGTTGAGGTGTCGGTCGACCGACAGGTAGCCGTTGGCCCACTTTTTCTATAAAAGTGAGTTCATTCCTTAGCCCATGTTGATGATCTTTGGAGCCCTTCTTGAGGTATTTTGAGGCAAAAGAAAGGGGATCAAGCTAAGGAAGGCTAATGGTCATTAAGGAAAGCTAAAGCTTGGATTAATGAAGTTAAACCACCAAGTAAGCTTTGCCTTTTGATAATCATACATTTTATGCTTTAATTAAATTATTAGTAAATGATTTTTAGCATATAAACTATGATGTGTTGAATCCTCTACTTCTTTGATCTTTGATTTAAGTCTTTGGATTCTTCACCTTGATTTCAAAACAAGTTTTTTTTAATACTTTAGAAAACATATTTTGTCAAAACCTTTGATTTGTTTTATAAACATGTTTCATTAACTTGTTTGAATCTTCTTTGTTGTTTTCATTCATTTGAACTTCAGTTAAACCTTGTTTTGAAAACAACATTGCACATGCATCACTTGATTAGTCTCAAACATTTTCATATAACTTGTGATCTTTAAATTTTCGTATCATTCACAAGTGTGTAGTTGTTCAAATGATTTGCATTTAACTTCAATCAAATTTTGTGTGGCTAAGATTTTTTAATGCCTTGAGCATATATTTTGATTGGTCTTATTTTTAACTTGATTGAAGTTTTCACACACACATATCATGAGCATTCATCTTTGCATTTCATTGTGTTGTGTGAGTTAGATTTTCATTTTCATATTCGCCTAATTAAGAGGCAATTTTATTTGAGCTTAAATTATATCTCTTATAGTGTTTTGTGAAGACACTTTCTTTGAGAGAAATCATTTGATTGTAAGGTTATTGCTTAGCCATATAAAGGCATTGTGTATAGGTTGTTGTTTAGCCTAGAAAAATAGCATTGTAAGGATATTGCTTATCCTTGGAAAGCATATTGTTGAGGTTATTGCTTAGCCTTTTGAAAAAGCATAAATAGTGGAAATCCAGTGGCGTGTTGAGTCACAAGCCGGTAATGGATGTAGGCATTGGGGCCGAACCACTATAAATCTTTATGTAGTGGTGATTGATTTGTGGTGATTGTTTTGTTTAAGCTTCCGTATTTTATATGTTAATCATCACATGTGACTAGTTTATTTTAAAGAAATTAAAATTGGTCTTAATTAGTCTTTAAGTGTAGATCACCCTATTCACCCCCACTCTAGGGTTAGGATCCCTTGGACTTTCAAGTTTTAGCTCCTCGAGCAAACTTTTGGCCTCAGCCGTCAGAGTTTCCAGGGCATGCTTCTTCAGGAACTTGCCATGAGATGCTGGAGAATGTCGTAATCCTTCTTTTACACCAGGAAGCTTATCCCAGGTAGTTCGCCATCGTTTGTTTTCCTCAGTCCTCCTTTTGAGAACTCGATTGGCATCTGCAACCTAGCGAATCAGAGCACTCTCCCTGTCGCGAGCCTCTGTCATAGCAACCCACTTGGCCACGACTTGTGCATCCAAATGCTCAAGACGTTGCCTAGCCTTGGCGACCTCCCTATCAAGGATGGTAATGTCGTTCCTCAGCCCGATGATGGCTAACTCTTCTAAGTTCCTCTCCCGGACGAACTGCTTCTTGCTCTGTGTAGTCTCATCCAAGTCAGATTGAGCCTTATTAGCAGGATCCTTGAACATCTCCTTGAAGAAGTCACCATCAGGGAAAGCCATGGTCTCAAACCACTTGTCACCCAGCGCAATGATCCTATCAACGATCGCCTTGGCACCTGTGACATCCAAACCAACTTCTTCGGCATCAGTGAGAATCTCCTGCACATGCTGGATCATGGCAAATCCGGCATCCAAGTGTCTAGAAAGGAGAGTTTCGATCCAAGAGCTCAAGACTTGTGCCAGCACCTTCTTCGCAAATAGAAGAGATGGCCCGGATGAAGATTTGCCCCGCTCCGTCGGTCGGCTGGTCATGTCATGCCCCATTGGAAGAGTAACAAAAGAACTCTTTCCAATTAGAGCCACAGGGGAAGGAATCTCATCACTAGTTCTCGCCTCTGCTGTGTCAGAACTAGTTGTAGGAGTCTCTACCTCCGGATCAACTTCTGGCGTCCCTCGCTCTAGTCTCGAAGAAAGTGATGGACTCTCTTCTTTCACTTCAAAACCTGCCAAAGAAACACAAAAAGGTATGAATATAATCCTGTTAAAAAAAATCATTATCAGGGTTATCATTACAAAGTACCTTATTCGACGACTGGCGGAATACTCTCTTCCTCCATGAACACATTGGAAACATCATCAACATTTGCGTCTATCAATGGTTCAAAGTCATCAGAATCCTGTGGCAAGTCAGCGACAAGAAAAATGTTAACAAATCAAGTCATAGACACAAAAAGAAAGAAAAAAAAAAGAAAGCAAAAGAAGTTATACCAAGTGGAGATTCCCAACTGCAGAGCAAAGCGAGAAGGTACATACGGTTGGATGTCGACGAAAAGATGTCTATGGTACACCATCGTGCCGACACGTATACTGAAAAACCACTCATTCTCTGCATTCGTCAAGGAATAATGCCTTCCCGACCTCGCTTTGGTAGAGTTACGGGAGGCACCAAAACCAAAAGCCTTCTTCCGCAACTCTGGAGAAAGCTTCACTGAAGACTGCCCCATCTCGACATCCCTGAACCGTCGGATCCTCATGCAGGCAAACAAAAGTGATTCGAGCACGGCTTTGCCCTTAGCCAATTGAATCATCAGAGGATAATCATCCTGTGCAGCACCCAGCCGATGGAAGCTAAGACAGTGGTATACATACCACGAATAGAAAATATGGGCTGAAAATACCTTGTTCATGGGAAGCCCAAGCCGAACCAAAGAAGCAACAGCCTGCAGTTCGGTACATAAGTAGGAGTAAAGAGCTGGAACCAAAGCAGGCCACTCTCCAAACGCCATCTGACAAGCTGGAAAGACACAATGCGGCTGATGTGCGTTCCATCTCCTCCAGCAAAAAAAGCCTCACCTAGCCAATAAGTGAGGTAAACAGCAAGATCTCTCCGCAATGCAATGTCAGAACAAATGGCGTCTGTACTTACGATGAAACCCCTAACTCTTCTTGCATGGCCGAAGTCTTCTTCGAACCCAGATCCTGAGATTTAGCTTCCCGGGTCTGTTGACACCAAAAATGCCACTTTGCCTCTTCAAGATCGAAAAAGCTACATGAAGTCGCAACCTGCCATAAATAGGCAATGCTACTTCCAAAAAATCAAATCTTGTCAGAATCAAACAAAAACTGCAAGATCCTTCAAGACAGCCAAAAGAGGAGTACACAAGAAGTTTCAGGCCATTTCAAAATCATTTGGCCTAACTTCGCTTCTCCGGCAGCTGAAAAGAAGCTCCCGGTGGCGAAAGCATCGGACACACCAAATCTTCGATCAGAGCCGATGGATGGTCTCAAAATACATCCAAAAGGCTCCACGTCAAGTTCCGAGTCAAACCGACAATGTTTGACCCTACATCAACCCTCGAACAGCTAAATCAAGCCTCTCGGCGGCGAGAACCACCGAGGCCATCACTAATCAGATAAAGCACATGGACAGCTTTAAAATGCTTGCAAAGAGCTACACGTCAAATTTCAGGTCATTTCGACAACATTTGACCATACTTTGACGCTCGGAAGCCAAATCAGGCCTCTCGGCGGCGAAGCTCCCCGGGACCATAGTTTCCAAGACAGAGCCTATAGATCATCTTAAAATTACTCCAATAGGTTCCCTGTCAAATTTCAAGTCAATCGGACATCGGTTGACCGCACATCAAACCGCGACATCTTCATCGCGACAAAAGCAAGTCTACTAGTGATAGGGCCCCAAACGGCTTCAAAACTCAAACAAAAGCCTATGGTTGGTCTTATTTATTGCTCAG
Organism: Litsea cubeba; assembly: GCA_012931725.1. Lineage (NCBI taxonomy): Eukaryota > Viridiplantae > Streptophyta > Magnoliopsida > Laurales > Lauraceae > Litsea > Litsea cubeba. Next base: position 49,445,365 of record CM022948.1, on the reverse strand, counting down.
CAGGCTTCACCCCAAATTTCAGGTCATTCCGACATCGTTTGTCCCAGTTTCAGCTTCTGACGGAAAATCGGCAGCTCTGCGTAACAAAGTCTTCGGCTTTCTCAGAAAATTGGAAACTTTGCAAAATAAAATGCAAGGATTCTCATCAGGTTTTCTACAGGGAAATCAGGCCAATAAATGATCAAAAATGTCAAGGAAAAATACAGAAGAAAAAAGAATATAAAAACAGCAAAAACGGACACAAAACGGGACAAAAGGGGGTACCCCCCCCCCCCCCGGAATCGCTCGGTGGGCCCCGGAAACCCCGTTTTTCGCCGTTTTTTCGCGATTCGAAGTGTCCGGCCTTTGGTATTTTCCAAAATTCATACTTTTGAGCCACCAAATCCTCTAACATCCATCAAAATCACGGGACAATCATCAAGAGTATCGAAATCAACATTGATCACCAACCGGTCAACCAAAAAAAGTGTGTTTTCTACCCGACCGATCGAGAAATCGACAGGACAGATGGCACCGACCCGCTGTTGGCAACCAACACTTGAAGTTACATGGTCATCCGATGTCGATCTACATGAGGATCCATCGCTGATCATCGCCAGAAGAATCCCAAAAGACGTGGCACGGCCCGTAACTCTTCAACTGCTCGGCGACCACTTAATGTGATTAATTGACTAGCTTTATTACAGTCATTAATCCATTTCTTTGGACGGACCAATCAGAAGCAAGCATCCGGGAGTTACAAGTCAAGAGATTCATGGCATTTAACCCATGAAACTCCTCCCATCATGGCGATTAAAGGCGATTAAATGCCCTCAATCTCCTCCGGCCAATTAGAAGCCAAGAAAAAGGAGTTACAAAATAAAGAATTGAATCTTGTAACTCCTCCCTTTATGTAGCTTTATGACAATTAAGGCTTATAAACCCTCCTAAATGGCTACCTAAAATCCTATAAATAGGAGAGCTCTCTAAGAAGAAAAGGATCACACAGAAAAGACAGACAGCAGAGAAAACAAACAACAGACTGCAGAAAATCTGGAAACTCAGACAGAGAAAGGCATCAAAGAGAGAAAACTCTGCGGAAATCCTACACCGACCACCGCTACAAGGTGACAAAAGTCCCTTGGGGGGTACCCCCCCCCTCAAGGTCCTTGCCTTCTCCTTCTGCCTCCAATGGCTTAGACGTGGCTTTTCAGCCCGTCTACTTAGTTTTTTGTGGAAGGAATGACTCCAGCAAAGCCATAAAGGCCTCATCGAAAATGATCACGGTCTCCCTAAAGGCGCGGACCGCATCAAAAATCCTGGCTTCCTTCAAAACGGCCCCACTAATCAGCAGGACACGATCAGTCCACGACTTCCATTCGAAGTCAGCATTGAAACAGCCACGATGTTGAAAAGGCTTCACCCAATTGCTGCCATCACCGCTGAAAATGCCAAGGCCCACCGGTCCCAAATCGACTGACCGATAATCAGAGCCATGGTAACCGCTGGCCGGCATCAACATGTCCATGTCAGCAGGTGACTTCTCCATATATCCAGGAGGACCGCCAACAAAATCCCCAGTCTTGATCACGCTAGTCCTCTTCACCTAGCTTGGAGGATCTTCCCTCTTAGAGCATGTGGGAGAAAGGCTCATGATCGAGATAGTACGATCAAGCGTCGATCGGGTAACAACGATTCTCTTCTCACCATCAGCTGTGCAAGAGAACTGAAAATATCTCCTCTGGTATGTCACGTCGTCAGGGATTGCATCGCCAAAGAAGAAGGTAGGCTTGGGTAAAACCCTCTGATCGTCCATCACCCAAGGACGGCCGCTTAACATGATCTTGCAAAATCCCTCTTTCTTGAGAGCGATCAGTCGCTGCCTCATCCATCTCTGTTCAGGGAGTCGTACTCTTCAAGGTTTCTCTCAACATACTGGACCTTCTCCTAGGCCTGCTGAACGGTTGGATTGGAAGATCTAGCAGATCGATGAGTTACGCTTGTAGCAGGCTCTTTACACTTTTTCGTTCTGGAGGAATCACCTACAAAGGTTGGAAAAGAAAAAGATCAATCATCAAAATGACAGGATTTCACTAAAAGAAAATCTGGCGAAATTTTGGCATGATTCCGGGGCAATTGCAAAGAAAAAGGAAATATCCCGAAAGAAATAGAAAGCTTGAAGATGGGCTCAACATCGCTGCGAGCTCCGAAACTCCAAACTTTCAAAACCTCAAAGTCTCCACAAAATCAAGAAGGGCTCAACATCATTGCAAGCTCCGAATTCCCAAATTTGCAAAAACTTTCAGGTATGCTATCACTTCATGCTACCAATTCAATTTACAAAAATACAAGCATGAATATCTTAGTTTGCCAAAAAAAAAAAGCATTATCATGATGTGTAAAAAAAAAAGAAGAAAATTTCTCAAAAAAAAGGTAGAAAGAAAAGAACAAAAAAAAAGGAAACAAAAGGGGGGGGGGGGTGTGACACCCCGGAGTCCCACATCGACTATAGAGAGGAAAGTGAATGGGATTATATGTAGAGTTTACACCCTTACCTTGCATGAGGCCTTTTGATGGGTTGAGGCCCATCAGAAACAAAACCGTGAGGCCAGTGGGCCAAAGCGGACAATATCATGCATGGGTAAGGGGTGGGGCGTTACAAATGGTATCAGAGCCGACTCTCGACTAGTTCGAGTGTGGGTCCCCTGCAGTGGTCTGGTGCAAGTGGGCGGGTTTCCATGTGGGCGGGCCAAGAGGGCTGGCAGGCTACAGGGGCTGGCAGGCTACTGCACAGGGACGTGCAGCCCTAAGGGGGGTGGAATGTGACACCCCGGAGTCCCACATCGACTATAGAGAGGAAAGTGAATGGGATTATATGTAGAGTTTACACCCTTACCTTGCATGAGGCCTTTTGATGGGTTGAGGCCCATCAGAAATAAAACCGTGAGGCCAGTGGGCCAAAGCGGACAATATCATGCATGGGTAAGGGGTGGGGCGTTACAGGGGGGCCGGCCCACAGGCCATACAGCCAGATCCGTACGGATCTGTCCGTACGGCCCACCAAAAAAGAAAAACGTGAAAAAAAAGAAGAAAGAAAACGCACGAGAAAAAAAAAACAGAAAACGTGCAAAAAAAGAGAGAAAACACGTGAAAAAGAAAAGAAAAAAGAAAAAAAAGAAAAGAAAGAAAAAAAAAACTTTCTTTTGCCATCCTATCTTATACATGGAGTTATCTTGAAAAAGAAAACTTACTTGAAGCCATTGATGGGGAAGAAGAATAAACACTTGAAGATTCTTGGATAACTCTTGGTCTTGAAGCCCTCTTGAGATTTTTGCAAAAGAAAGCAATAAAAGCAAGAGATCCAACCTCCCCTTGCTTTTATAGAAGAGAACAAACCAAAGAAGGAAAGAAGAAAGTGGTAAGTGTTACTAATTAGTAAACTTACCAAAAGAAAAAAATTAGAAAGATTCTTTCCCAATAGAAAGATATCTTGAGGGATTCTCTCCCCAAAAGAAAGCAATGAGAGATTTTCTCCCAAAAGAGAGGAGATTTGAGATATTCTCTCCCAAAGAAAGATACTTTGAGATATTCTCTCCCAAAATAAAGGGAACATGAGAGATTCTCTCCAAGTAAGGATATTCTTAGATATTCTCTATCCAAAAGAGATATTTTTAGATATTCTTTATAAAAATGAAACCATATAAGTTCTAAGCCATCTTCAAAAGCTTAAGGTCCCATGGGTTAGCCCATATGAGTCAGGTTTGACCACCTAGGCATTAAAAAAAAGGGCTTTTAGTCAAAGAGAAATCCCTCTTACCAAGAGCATACAAAAATGGTTCCATGCCTTTTTTCAGTTGATTGGACCATACAAAAAAGAATTCCAAGCCCCATGAACTTCCAAAAATCAAACCATCTTGCCTCATATACCAAATTGAGCCAAAATCTTGAAATTGACATTCCATAAAATTCCAAACCACTCCAATAGACCCACATAATCCCAAAGAGTGACCAAAAACCAAATCTCGGTCCCATAACTTGTCACATCAGCTTGTTAGGTCACAAGACCAAAACCAAAAATCAAAACTTGATCCCCCAACTTGCCACATATAGCTCGTTGGGTCACACGGTCCAAATCAAACCCGACCCCCTAACCTGCCACATAGAGCTTGTTAGGTCACAAGGTCAAAAACAAAAAACCAAATCTGCATCCCTGATGTTTTTTTTTTTTTGAAACTTTGCCTCGAGATGGTACGTGATCCCTTTCACTACCATAAAATTCCCCTGGAAGCTCAAAAGGCTACTCTACCAAAAGAAAGACTGCTCAAAGACTCTTCGTCAAGTCACAAGCTCTCCTTCAGAAATATCTTCGAGGCACATCGACTATAAAAGTTAAGCAACTCGTCGCTTTTCGAGGGGGCATTTGTTGACACCAAAAATGTCACTTTGCTTTTTCAACATCAAGAAAGCTACATGAAGTCGCGGCCTACCACAAACGGGCGATGCTACTTCTCAAAAAATCAAATCTTGTCAGAATCAAACAAAAACTGCAAGATCCTTCAAGACAGCCAAAATAGGAGTATACAAGAAGTTTCGGGCCATTTCAAAATCATTTGGCCTAACTTCGCTTCTTCGATAGCTGAATAGGAGCTCTCAGAGGCGATAGCATCGGAGACACCAAATTTTCGATCCGAGCCTATGGATAGTCTCAAATTACATCCAAAAGGCTCCACGTCAAGTTCCGAGTCAAACCAACAACATTTGCCCCTCCATCAAGCCTCGAACAGCTAAATCAAGCCTCTCGGCGGCGAGAACCACCGAGCCCATCACTCATCAAAAAGAGAACATGGGCGGCTTCAAGATGCTTACAAAGGGCTACACTTCAAGTTTCAGGTCATTTCAGCAACATTTAACCAGACTTTGACCATCGGAAGCCAAATCAGGCCTCTCGGTGGCGAAGCTCTCCGAGAACATGGTATCCAAGACAGAGCCTATGGATCATCTCAAAATGACTCCAATAGGTTCCCTGTCAAATTTCAAGTCAATCGGACATCAGTTGACCGCACATCAAGGCGCGACATCTTCCTCGCGACAAAATTAAGTCTACTGGCGAAAGGACCACATATGGCTTCAAAACTCAAAGGAAAGGCTATGGTTGGTCTTATTTATTGCTCAAGAGGCTTCACCTCAAATTTCAGGTCATTCCGACATTGTTTGACCCAGTTTCAGCTTTTGACGGAAAATCGGCAGCTCTACGCTACAAAGTCTTCGGCTTTCTCGAAAAATTGGAAACTTTGCACCCCAAAATGCAAGGATTCTCGTCAAGTTTTCTATAGGGAAATAAAGCCAATAAATGTGAAAAAATGTAAAAAAAATACAGAAGAAAAAATAATTGGAAAAAACATCGAAATGGCCGCAAAACGGGAACCAAAGTGGAAAAATCCCCCCAGGGTCACAGCCTGCGACCCTGGTGCATGGTCGCGGGCAACCATGGTGCATGGTCACCGGCGACCATGGAGCCCCGGATCGCCGGATTCGCCCCGCAAAGCCCTGTTTTTCATCATTTTTCGCAATTTGAAGTTTCCAACTCCTGTGATTTTCCAAAATTCATAATTTTTAGGCACCAAATCCGTCGACATCCGTCAAAATCACGAGTCCGTCTTCAAGAGTATCAAAATCAACGTTGATCGCCAACTGGTCGACCAAAAAGTGCACTTTCTAGGCGATCGAAATCGACAGGATAGGTGTCACTGGCCTGCTGTTAGCTATCGATGTCTGAAGTTACATGGTCATCTGATGTCAATCAGCATGTAGATCCATCGATGATTATCGCCAAAAGAACTCCAAAAGATGCGGCACGGCCCGCGACCCTTCAATTGCTCGGCGACCATTTAATGCAATTAATCGGAAAACTTTATAGCAGTCATTAATTCATTTCTTTGGACGGCACAATCAGAATCAAGCAAATGGGAGTTATAAGTCAAGAGATTCATGGCATTTAAACCATGAAACTCCTCCCATCATGGCGACTAAAGGCGATTAAATGCCCTTAATCTCCACCAGCCAATCAGAAGCCACGGTCCAGGAGTTACGAAATAAAGGAATTAAGCGCTGTAACTCCTTCCATTATGCGGCTTAATGACAAGTAAAGCCCATAAACCCTCCTAAATGGCTACCAAGAGCCTATAAATAGGAGAACATTCCAAGAAGAAAACAGAGAACCCATATCAGAAAAAAGCACAGAAAATCCGAGAGAATTAAGAAAGAAAACTCTGCGAAAGTTCTGCACTGGCCACCACTACAAGGTGACAAAAGCCCCATTGGGGGGTACCCCCCCCCCCCTCAGGGTCCTTGTCTTCTCCTTCTGCCTCCAATGGCTTATAAGTGGTTTTTCAGCCCGTCTACTTAGCTTTTTATTGGATATAAGACCTCCTCTTTGTATTTGTCCTCTAAAACTCTGAGGTTATAGCCAAGCCAAGCGAATCAAGAGCATCCTTTATTCTCATATGCATGGATGATGACGAAGTCCACACATGGCTTACGATCATCAATCTGAACGAGTCCCCTATAATCTCCTGAGAAGTTAGATCCTCCTTTTCTTGCTTTTCATTGTATTTTGTATTTTTATAAAATAGACAAAAAACACAACTCTTGTCTTTCATTATTGATAAGAATTGTAAATCTGTTATAATCGCCAAAAATCGGCTATCAACGCTAAAATCGGCTATAAACGCCAAAAATCGGTTATAAATTCCAAAACATCTCCTTTCACGGCAAATAAAAAAATATCTCTTTTCTTAAATATATGTGCATTGAAAACTTAAAAGAAGTTGATTTCCTTTTTACTTGCGAAGGTCGATCTCCGGATCATCAATTGCAATCCCAAGTAAACTATAAAATCTGACACACCCATACAAAAAAAATGTTGATGCATGCTTTGCCCTCCGTGCACGAAAGGGTTGGATCAAACGGACTCCCACGTCCACCGACCTCAGTAGCACCGAGCGAAAAGCGCTGTCCATTAGGGATGCTAACTGTGAAGCCGCATTTCAAGATATCAAGACATACCTGACCAAACCTCCAGTGTTAGCTGCTCCTACCACTGGGAAACCATTCATCCTGTACACAAGAGCCATCGACCATTCTCTAGGTGCTCTACTCGCACAAGAAAATGATGAGAGAAAAAACTGATCTATACTACTTCAGCCGCATGCTGGTAGGTGCAGAGCATCGCTACTCTCCAGTCGAAAAGGACTTGCAGTGATGTTCGCCGAACAAAAGCTACGTCACTACATGCTTTCCAACACAATCTACCTAGTTTCGAGGATCAACCTCTTAAAGGTCTTTGTCACAAAAGCAGGTTCTCTCAATGCTTGACTGGCAAAATGGTCCATCCTTCAGTCATAATTTAATATTAGGTATGTACCACAAAAAACAATCAAAGACCAAGCTCTAGCGAACTTTCTCGCAAAGCATCCGTTGCCTAAAGATTCTCCACTTATAGATGATCTCCCCGACGAACTCATCTACAATGTGGAGACTTCCTCTCCAAATGCCTCCTGGGACATGTACTTTGACGATGCAACCAGGATAAATGAAAATAGATAGCTGATCTCGGGAGTTGGTATCCTCTTTGTTAGCCCCGACAAATACATGATTCCGCATGCTTTCTCGCTACTGGAACCATGCACAAGTAATGCAGCTGAATACCAAGCTCTGATCCTAGGATTGGAACTCGCCATCGAATCCGGCATCGCCATACTGGAAGTCTTTGGAGACTCTAAACTGATAGTCAACCAGATGAAACAGAAATTTGAAGTCAGGAAGCCTGATCTGCTGCTTTACTACAACAAGGCGCAATCGCTTCTGCAAAAGTTTAACATCTGTCACATCACCCACATCCGCAAAGGTGAAAACATCTGTGCAGATGCCCTGGCCGGACTTGCCTTAACTATGGCGATCCAGGAAGAGGAAAACATGCAAATCACAGTGTATGAGAGAAGGATCCTCCCTCCTCTTAACACGCACCAAGCAGTTATTGAATGCCATCGAATGGTCGGAAGTCGGATCTCTATCCTCCAGACCTTCAATTGGCGACTGGAGGAATCCATTCACTGATTACACTGTGTTCGGATTCCTACCTGATGATCCAAAAGAACAGGTAAGCATCCAAAGGCGAGCCCCAAACTTTCATTTGGATATTTCTTAAAAAGTCCTCTACAGAAAATTCTTCAACGGAGTACTTCTATGCTGCTTGTCACAACAAGAAACTGAAGAAACACTCAAAGAAGTTCATGCTAGTCTTTGTGGAGCCCATCAGGCTGGTCCTAAGCTCTATGATCAAATAAAAAGGTTAGGTTATTATTGGCCTACCATGGTGGCTGACACAATTCAATTTATTAAGCGCCGACAACAATGCCAAGTTCATGGAGATTATGTTCACATGCCTCCAGAATGGCAGCATTCTACAGCGATCTCATGGCCTTTCGAAGACTGGGGTATGGACATCATAGGTCCTATTTCCCCCCTTCAAGCAATGGTCATTGATGGACCGCGCTCCAGATGCTCGGGTTCCTACCGAGGTCGGCGGACGTGGGAGTCCGTTTGGTTCCGACCCTTTCGTAACCCGGGGGGCAAGGGGGGCGTGCATCAACATTTCTTTTTTATGGGTGTGCCAGATTTTCTATTTTTTACTTGGAATTGCAAGTGGTGATCCGGAGATCAACCTTCGCAAGTAAAAAGGAAATCAACTTCTTTCAAGTTTTCCATTGCACATATATTTAAGAAAAGAGACATTTTTCTTAGTTTGCCGTGAAAGGCGATTTTTTTGGCATTTATAGCCGATTTTGGCGTTTATAGCCGATTTTTGGCGTTTATAGCCAATTTTGGCGTTTATAGCCGATTTACAATCCTTATCAACAATGAAAGACAAGAATTGTGATTTTTGTCTCTTTTAAAAAAATACAAACTACAATGAAAAGTAAGAAAAGGAGGATCTAACTTCTCAGGAGATTGTGGGGACTCGTTTAGATTGACGGTCGCAAGCCATATGTGGGCTTCGCCATCATCCATGCAGATGAGAACAGAGGATGCTATTGATTTGCTTGGCTTGGCTATAACCTCGGGTTTTTAGAGGACAAAGACCAAAAGGAGGTCCTATGTCCAATAAAAAGCCGAGTAGACAGGCTGAAAAGCCACATCTAAGCCATTGGAGGCAGGAGGAGAAGGCAAGGACCTTGGGGGGGGGTACCCCCCAAGGGACTTTTGTCACCTTGTTGCGGTGGCCGGTGTAGAATTTCCGCAGAGTTTTCTCTCTTTTTCCTTTCTCTAGATTTCTGTCTGTGTGTTTGTGCTTTTTTCTCTGATGTTTCTGATTCTTGTCTGCTGTCCTTTCTTCTTGGAGAGCTCTCCTATTTATAGGCTTTTAGGTAGCCTTTTAGGAGGGTTTATGGGCTTTTATTGTCATTAAGCCGCCTAATGGGAGGAGTTACAAAATTGAATTGTTTATTTTGTAACTCCTTTTTCTTGGCTTCTGATTGGCCGGAGGAGATTGAGGGCATTTAATCGCCTTTAATCGCCATGATGGGAGGAGTTTCATGGGTTAAATGCCATGAATCCCTTGACTTGTAACTCCCGAATGCTTGCTTTTGATTGGGCCGTCCAAAGAAATGGATTAATGACTGTAATAAAGTTAGTCAATTAATCGCATTAAGTGGTCACCGAGCAGCTGAAGAGTCGCGGGCCGTGCCACGTCTTTTGGAATTCTTCTGTCGATGATCATCGATGGATCTTCATGTAGATCGACATCAGATGATCATGTAATTTCAGGTGTTTGTTGCCAACAGCGGGTCGGTGCCATCTGTCCTGTCGATTTCTCGATCGGTCGGGTAGAAAGCACACTTTTTTTTGGTTGACCGGGTGGCGATCAATATTGTTTTCGATACTCTTGATGATTTACCCGTGTTTTGGACGGATGTCAGAGGACTTGGTGTCTCAAAAGCATGAATTTTGGAAAGTACCAGAGGCTGGGCTCTTCGAATTGCAAAAAAACGGCGAAAACCGGGGTTTCCGGGGCCTTCCCGGCGACCCCGGGTTCCAAGGTCGCCGGCGACCCTGGCCCAGGGTCGCAGGGGTCTGCGACCCTGGGGGGGTTTTCCCCCTTTCGTGTCCCGTTTTGTGTCCGTTTTTGCTGTTTTTCGATTCTTTTTTTTCTCTTGTACTTTTCCTTGACATTTTGACCATTTATTGGCCTAATTTCTTTGTAGGAAACCTGATGAGAATCCTTGCATTTTATTTTGCAAAGTTTCTAATTTTCTGAGAAAGCCGAAGACTTTGTCGCGCAGAGCTGCCGATTTTCCGTCAGAAGCTGAAACTGGGTCAAACGATGTCGGAATGACCTGAAATTTGGTGTGAAGCCTGCTGAGCAATAAATAAGACCAACCATAGGCTTTTGTTTGAGTTTTGAAGCCGTTTGGGGTCCTATCACCTGTAGACTTGCTTTTTGTCGCGATGAAGATGTCGTGGTTTGATGTGCGGTCAACCGGTGTTCGATTGACTTGAAATTTGACAGGGAACTTATTGGAGTCATTTTAAGATGATCCATAGGCTCTGTCCTGGAAACCATGGTCCCGGAGAGCTTTGCCGCCGATAGGCCTGATTTGGCTTCCGAGCGTCAAACTATGGTCAAATGTTGTGGAAATGACCTGAAATTTGACGTGTAGTCCTTTATAAGCATTTTGAAGCCGTCCATGTGCTCTATCTGATGAGTGATGGCCTCGGTGGTTCTCGCCGCCGAGAGGCTTGATTTAGCTGTTCGAGGGTTGATGTAGGGTCAAACGTTGTCGGTTTGACTCGGAACTTGACGTGGAGCCTTTTGGAAGTATTTTGAGACCATCCATCGGCTCTGATCGAAGATTTGGTGTCTCCGATGCTTTTGCCGCCGAGAGCTCCTTTTCGGCTGTCGGAGAAGCGAAGTTAGGCCAAATGATTTTGAAATGGCCCAAAACTTCTTGTGTACTCCTCTTTTGGCTGTCTGGAAGAATCTTGCAGTTTTTGTTTGATTCTGACAAGATTTGATTTTTGGAAGCAGCATTGCCTATTTATGGCAGGTTGCGACTTCATGTAGCTCTTTGGATCTTGATGAGGCAAAGTGACATTTTTGGTGTCAACAAATGCCCCCTCGAGGTACAGCGGCGAGTTGCTTAACTTTTGTAGTCGATGTGCCTCGAAGAGATTTTTGAAGGAGAGCTTGTGACTTGACCAAGAGTCTTTGAGCAGTCTTTCTTTTTGGTATTTGTAGCCTTTTGAGCTTCCAGGGGAATTTTATGGTAGTGAAAGGGATCACGTACCATCTTGAGGCAAAGTTTTGAAGATGACATCAGGGATGTGGATTTGGGTTTTGACCTTGTGACCTAACAGGCTATATGTGGCAGGTTAGGGGGTCGGGTTTGGTTTTGATCGTGTGACCCAACAAGCTGTATGTGGAATGTTGGGGGATCAATTTTGGTTTTTTGGTTTTGGTCTTGTGACCTAACAGGCTGTATGTGGCAAGTTAGGGGACCAGGATTTGGTTTGATTTTTGTGGAATGTCAATTTCAAGATTTTGGCTCAATTTGGTAGATGAGGCTCGATGGTTTGATTTTGGAAGCTCATGGGGCTTGGAATTTTCTTTTGTATGGTCCAATCAACTCCAAAGAGGCATGGAACCATTTTTGTATGCTCTTGGTAAGAGGGATTTCTCTTTGACTAAAAGCCCAAAAAAATTTTTTCTTTTTTTTTTTTGTGCCTAGGTGGTCAAACCTGGCTCATATGGGCTAATCCATGGGACCTTAAGCTTTTGAAATGGCTTAGATCTCATATGGTGTCATTTTTGTAAAGAATATCCAAAAATATCTCATTTGGATAGAGAATATCTAAGAATATCTTTACTTTGGAGAGAATCTCTCATGATCCCTTTATTTTGGGATAGAATATCTCAAGATATCTTTCTTTTGGGAAAGAATCCGTCATAGATTTCTTTTTGGGAGAAAATCCTTCAAGATATCTTTCTTTTGGGAAAGAATCTTTCTAATCTCTTTCTTTTGGTAAGGTTACTAATTAGTAACACTTACCTCTTTCTTCTTTCCTTCTTTGGTTTGCTCTCCTCTATAAAAGCAAGGAGAAGGTTGGATCTCTTGCTCTTATTACTTTCTTTTGCAATAATCTCAAGAGGGCTTCAAGACCAAGAGCTTTTCTTCTTCAAGATCTTCAAGACTTTTCTTCTTCTTCTCCATCAATGGCTTCAAGTAAGTTCTCCCTTTTTTTTCAAGAAAACTCCATTGTAGGAAAAATAAAGTTCTTTCTTCTTTTTTTTTTGTTTCTTTCTTTTCTTTTCTTCTTTTTTTCTTTTCCACGTGTTTGCCTCCCTTTTTTTTTCACACGGTTTTTTTTTTTTTTTGCTTTCTTTTTTTTTTTTTATGTTTTTTTTTTTTTGTGGGCCGTACGGACAGATCCGTACGGATCTGGCCGTACGGCCACGTGGCCTGTGGGCCAGCCCTCTTTTTTTTTTTTTTTTTTTTTTTCCTCCCCTTTTTTTTTGAGAGAGTTTCTTTTCTTTCTTTTTTTTGTTTTCTTTCCCCTCTTTTTTTTTTTAGAGAAAGTTTCTTTTCTTTTCTTTTTTGTTTTCTTTCCCCTCTTTTTTTTTTTGAGAAAGTTTCTTTTCTTTTTTTTTTTTGCTCATCATGATAATGCTTTTTTTTTTTTTGCAAACCTAGATGTTCATGCATGCATTCAATTTGTAAATTAAATTTGTAGCATGATGTGATAGCATACCTGAAAATTTTTGCAAATTTGGGAATTTGGAGCTCGCAGTGATGTTGAGCCCTTCCTGATTTTGCGGACAGTTTGAGGTTTCGAAAGTTTGGAGTTTCGGAGCTCGCAGCGATGTTGAGCCCATCTTCAAGCTTTCTTATTTCTTTCGGGATAGTTCCTTTTCTTCGGAATTGCCCCGTCATCATGTCAAAATTTCACCAGATTTTTTTAGCGAGATTCTGTCATTTTGATGTTTGATCTTTTTCTTTTCCATCCTTTTCAGGTGGTTCCTCCAGAGCGAACAAGGGTAAAGAGCCTGCTACAAGCGTACCTCGTCGATCTTCTAGATCTTCTAATCCGGCCGTTCAGCAGGCTTTTGAGAAGGTCCAGTATGTTGAGAGAAATCTGGAAGAGTGCGACTCCCTCAACAGAGATGAGATGAGGCAGCGACTGATTGCTCTCAAGGGAGAGGAATTCTATAAGATCATGGTAAGCAGTCGTCCATGGGTGATGGAAGATCAGAGCGTTTTGCCCAAGCCTACCTTCTTCTTTGGTGATGCAGTCCCTGATGACATGACATACCAGAGGAGATGTTTTCAGTTTTCTTTGACAGCAGATGGTGAGAAGAAGACTGTTGCTACCCGGTCGACGTTTGATCGCACCGTCTCGATTCTGAGCCTTGCCCCCACGTGCCCTAAGAGGGAAGATCCTCCAAGTTGGGTGAGAAGGACAAATGTAATCAAGACCGGGGTTTTTGTTGGCGGTTCTCCTGGATATACGGAGAGGTCGCCCGTTGAGATGGACCTGTTGATGCCATCCAGTGGCTACCAGGGCTCTGATTATCCGTCGGTCGATTTGAGACCGATGGGCCTTGGTATTTTCAGTGGTGACGGCAGCAATTGGATCAAGCCTTTTCGACTTCGAGGCCGTTTCAATGCCGATTCCGAATGAAGTCATGGACTGATCGCGTCCTGCTGATTGGTGGCGCCGTTTTGAAGGAAGCCGGGATTTTTGATGCGGTCCGCGCCTTTAGGGAGACCGTGATCTTTTCCGACGAGGCCTTCATGGCTATGCTGGAGTCATTCCTCCCACAAACCAATACCTTCGTTGTGACGAATGGTGAGATTGGTTTTTCTTTGAAGGAGCTGAGCGCTATTACCGGATTGCCCATCCTCGGCAAACTCTATGAGGAGTTTATGCCGATTGACAGCGTCCTTGAGGGGCAGTCTGAGGAGTTCAGGCTTCTATACTTTCAGCTTGTCGCCTTCTATGATTTTTTTAAGGAGAAGGAGGGTTTGAAAGTTAGATCCAGCAGTTGGAAGAGTTTTAGCTCTTCATTCCCCAACTTTTTTGATAGCAGGGAGTCTTCTGATAGCGTGACCCAAGAAGCCGGAGCTCAAGATCCAAGTTCAAAGAAGATCTTGGCCATGCAAGAAGAGTTGAGAGATTTCTGTGCAAGTACAAACGCCATATGTCCTGACATTGCACTGCGGAGAGATCTCGCTGTTTACCTCACTTATTGGCTTGGTGAGGCTGTTTTTGCTGGAGGAGATGGAACGCACATCAGGCCGCATTGTATTTTTCCGGCTTGTCAGATGGCGTTTGGAGAGCAGCTTGCTTTGGTGCCAGCTCTTTACTCCTACCTGTGTACCGAACTGCAGGCTGCTGCTTTTTTGGTTCGGCTTGGGCTTCCCATGAATAGGGTATTTTCAGCCCATATCTTTTATTCGTGGTATGTATACCACTGTCCTGGCTTCCATCGGCTGGGTGCTGCTCAGGATGATGATCCTCTGATGATTCGACTGGCTAAGGGCAAAGCCGTGTCCGAATCACTTTTGTTTGCCCGCATGAGGATCCGACGGTTCAGGGACGTCGAGATGGGGCAATCTTCAGTAAAGCTTTCTCCGGAGTTGCGGAAGAAGGCTTTTGATTTTGGTGCCTCCCGAGACTCTACCAGGGCGGGGTCGGGAAGGCATTATTCCTTGACAAATGCAGAGAGAGAGTGGCTTTTCAGTATACGTGTCGGCACGATGGTGTACCGCAGACATCTTTTCATCGACATCCAGCCGTATGTACCTTCTTGCTTTGCTTTGCAGCTGGGCTTTTCTCAAGGCGTTGTTGGAGCGCCTTCAAGCATGGTGAAGCGCTTTGGAGGCTTACAGGACGGGAGAAATGCATGGGCTTTCTATAGTGCTGAAGACACTACAGCCATGATTTCTTATCCTGTGTTGCTGACTTCCCGGACTGCCGGTTTTGCGAAGTGGTTCGCGGAGAGCTTCTCGGCATATCGGGGGCTTTCCAAGAAAGAGCTTGATGTGAAGCTGGCATTTGGAAAGGGCCTTGGAAAGTCGGATGGCATCCGGCGAGAGGAAGTTTGGGCCTTCCTTTCTGGAGAGAAGCACAAGATAGGCTTTCTCGGTGACCAGGGCGTCATTGGTTCTGAAGCTGTTCGAGAAATACCTGATGAGGCTTTGGAGCAGCTAGAACAGGAGGAAGCCGAACTTGGCGCTTGGATGCAAGCGGCACAGAGGCAAGCTTCCATGGAGTCTACTGGCAAGAGCAGACCATCCAGTGAGGAGTCAAGTGGGAAACCTGACTCTGACAGCGGGGTAGGTTCTTCTAAGAAGCGAACCCGCCGGAGTAAGAGGGGGAGGAGTCATCATCACAGCAAGGGGCAGCATGAGGACTCTCCTAACTTGGAAGTTCCTCTTACTATCAATGAGGATGTGCCAGTGGATGCTGACGAGCCTCCAGAGAAGAGAAGCCGAGAAGAAGAGACCGTCGGTGAAGGTATGATTCTTCCTTTTTCTCTTTCCATTTCTTTTCATGGGATTTTTTCCATGTTATGATTTGCTTCTTGTTTCTGCTTTTCTTTTTTTTTTTTAGCAGATGAAGACTTGGTGATGCCTGAGGTCCCAACCGATGACGTGGTGATGGATCCTGTTGAGTCACCTGAAGAAGAACCGAGGGACTCTGGAGTAAATCCAGAATCTCCAATTGGTACGACTTCTTTTGCTCCTTTTTTTTTTTTGTTTGTGACTCGGTTTGCTAACACATTTTTTTTTTGCCAGCTGACTTGCCACAGGATTCCGATGACTTTGAACCATCGATAGACGCAAATGTTGATGATGCTTCCGATGAGTTCATGGAGGAGGAAAGTGTTCCACCAGTCGTCGAAGAAGGTATTTTGTAGTTATAACCCTGATATTGATTTTCAAACAGGGTCATATTCATACCTTTTTGTGTTTCTTTTGCAGGTTTTGAAGTGGCAGAGGAGGATCCGTCGCTTCCAGAGCAAGAGATGCCAAAGGTTGATCCAGAGGTAGAGACTCCTGGGACCAGTTCTGACAATGTTGAGGAGATTCCTCGCGCTGAGATTCCTTCCCGAGCAGGAGTATATTCAGCTGGAAAGAGTTCTTTTGTTACTCTTCCAACAGATGATGATATGAGTAGCCGACAAACGGAGTTGGGTGAATCTTCAGCTGGGCCATCTCTTCTTTTTGCGAAGAAGGTGGTGATGCGAGTTCTGAGCTCTTGGATTGAGACTCTCTTTTCTGGGCACTTAGAAGCCGGATTTGGCATGATCCAGCATGTGCAGGAGATTCTCAGTGATGCTGAAGAGGCTGGTCTGGATGTCACAGGTGCCAGGGCGATCGTTGATAGGATCATTGCACTGGGTGACAAGTGGTTTGAGACCGTGGGTTTGGCTGATGACCAGTTCTTCAAGGAGATATTCCTGGACCCTGCTGATAAGGCTAAGTCTGACCTGGATGAGGCTACAGAAAGCAAGAAGCAGGCAGTCCGAAAGAAGAACCTAGAAGAGCTAGCCATCATCAGGCTGACACATGACCTTAACATCCTTGACAGGGAGGTCGATGAGGCCAGGAAACGTCTTGAGCATTTGCAGGCACAAGTCGCTGCCAAGTGGACTGCCATAATAGAGGCTCGCGACAGGGAGAGTGCTTTGATTCACCAGGTTGCAGATGCCGATCGGGTTCTCAAAAGGAAGTCTGATGAGGAGGAACAATGGCAAACTGCTCGAGGTAAGCTCCCTGGTGCAAAAGAAGGGGTACAACCCACTCCAGCATCTCATGGCAGGTTCCTGAAGAAGCGTGCCTTGGAATCCTTGACAGCTGAGGCTAAAAGTTTGCTTGGGGAGCTGAACTCTTGGCTGGAGACCATTTTTGATTGAGCTCCTGTATATTTTTTTTTATAGAAACCATCCTTCTCTCTTTTTTTTTGGTACCACTTGTATTTTTTTGGTACTTATTTTTTGTAGTGCTTGTGAACACTTTCTTTTTTTTGGTACCACATGTATTTTTTGGTACTCTTTTCTTCTTTTTTTTGTTATCCCTACGCTCACTTGAATCTTTTTGTGATAAAAGTAATTGCTAAATGGGATGCTCTTCTCTTTTTTTTTGTTATCCCTACGCTCACTTGAATCTTTTTGTGATAAAAGTAATTGCTAAATGGGATTTGATCAAAAGGTTGTCATTTTGTGAAAATCTTTTGTCAAGTGATTGTTTTGGCATGAAAGCCAGGTTTTTGTTTGTGGCATGGAAGCCAATTTTGGCATGAGAGCCAGCTTTTCTTGTGGCATTGATAGCCGAGTTTTTTTTTTTTTTTTTTTTTTTTTTTTTTTTTTTGTGTGCATCTATAGCCAGTTTTGGTGGCATTGATAGCCGTTTTTTTGGTGGCATTGATAGCCTGTTTTGTTTTGGTGGCATTGATGGCCGTTTTTTTTTTTTTTTTTTTTTTTGAAATCCAAGTTTTTTTTTTTGTGGCATTGATAGCCGGTTTTGTTTTGGTGGCATTGATAGCCGGTTTGTGGCATTTATAGCCTGTTTTGATGGCATTTATAGCCGGTTTGGATGGCATTTATAGCCGGTTTGGTTTTCAAAAAAATGCAAGTATCGACTAAAAGTCGCCTCCCTGCTGAATGTTCTTGCAAGTATCGATGGAATGTCGCATCCTTGCTCATTCGGTTGCGAGTATCGATGGAATGTCGCATCCTCGCGGATTTGGGTGCAAGTATCGATGGAATATCGCATCCTTGCTTTTCAAAAATTTTGGTTTTGCGGGTACTGACTTGATGTCGTTTCCCCACGATTTTTGAAATTTGTGGTTTTCTCGAACCTTTGGGTTATGGATATCAACTGAAATGTTGCGTCTCCACAGTTTTTTAGGTTTTTTTCGAACCTTTGAAATTTGGGTTGTGGATATCAACTGAAATGTTGCGTTTCCACGGTTTTGGATTTTGCAAGTATCGACGAAATGTCGCTTCCCTGCGATTTTGGAAGTGTCGAACGTGGTTCGCTTGCTTCCGATTTGTGCGAGTATCAACTAAGCGTCGCTTCCTCGCGGTTTTTTTTTTGAAAAACCATTTTTTTTTTTGTTTAAAGACACGAGGGTCATAAGTTTTGACCTAAAACCATTTTGGCGGTAAAAGGCAGGGTGGACTAGGGTGGAAATCCCTGAATCCGGATTTTGTTTCAAACCATGAATTTTGGGTTCAAAGGTTGAAAATTTTGGTCAAGTTAGGGAAAGGTTCCTAAACTTGGATTTTTTTTTTGAACAATGAAACGATGAAAGTAAGCATTGTTTTAGATTTCTAGAAATTTCAACATTTGATATGAAAATTCTAAAAAAAGGGTGGGTTTAGCGAGCGTTGTACCTGGAAACCGGTTTTGGCCGTACAGGCATGCTCTTACCCAGTTGGGTAAGTCTTCAAGGGTAGTACCGCTTTAAGAACTTGCCGTTGATAGGCAGCATACATCTGTCACCTTCCATGTTTAGGAGTGCGTATGCACCATTAGAGAAAACCTTGTCGATGACGTAGGGTCCCTCCCATTTTGGCTCAAATTTGCCTTTGGACTTGTGAGCGAAGACCATTGGTCTTTTTACCGCAAGAACCAAGTCACTCTTTTTGTAGGCGCGTTGCCTGACCTTTTTATCAAAAGATCCTGCCATACGTGCTTGGTAAAGTTCAATGCTTTGTTGAGCTTCGAGCCGTTTCTCATCGAGATTGTCCAGCTCATGGAGCCGCAATTTGACATTGCTTTCTTGAGTCATGTCATTTTGCAAGGATACCCTCAAGGAAGGAATTTGTACTTCCAAGGGCACGACAGCTTCGCATCCATAGACCAAGGAGAATGGTGTGCTATGGGTTGGTCCTCGAACGGTGGTTCGATAGGCCCACAAAGCTTCAGACATTTTGTCGCTCCAGTCTCTTTTGTGATTAGAGACCATTTTTTTGAGGATTTTGCAGAGTGTCTTGTTGAAAGCTTCTGCTAACCCGTTTGCTGCCGGATTGTATGGAGTCGAAGGACAGCTTTGGATTTTGTATTTGTCGCAGAACCTGTAGAATCGATGATCCCGGAACTGTGGTTCGTTATCATGGACGAATCTTTTGGGTATGCCGAAACGACAAATGATGTTGGTGCGTAGGAACTGAAGGACTGATGAGGTCTTCATTTCGTTAAATGCAAATGCTTCTGACCACTTGGAGAAGTAATCCGTAGCGGCGAAGATGAAGCGATGACCTTTGCTTGAAGGGGGAGAAATAGGACCTATGATGTCCATACCCCAGGCTTCGAAAGGCCATGAGATCGCTGTAGGATGTAGCCATTTCTGGAGGCATGTGAATGTAATCTCCATGAACTTGGCATTGTTGGCAGCGCTTAGCCAATTGCATTGCGTCAGCTACCATGGTAGGCCAGTAATATCCTAACCTTTTTATCTGATCATAGAGCTTAGGTCCAGCCTGATGAGCTCCGCAAAGACCAGCATGAACTTCTTTGAGTGTTTCTTCAGCCTCTTGTTGTGACAAGCAGCGTAGAAGTACTCCGTTGAAGGATTTCCTGTAAAGGATTTTTGAAGGAATATCCAAATGGAAGCTTGGGGTTCGCCTTTGGATGCTTACCCGTTCTTTTGGATCTTCAGGTAGGATTCCGAACATAATGTAATCAATGAACGGATCCCTCCAGTCGCCAATTGAAGTTTGAAGGATTGAAATCCGACTTCCGACCACTTGGTGGCATTCAGCAACTGCTTGGTGTGTGTTAAGAGGAGGAAGGATTCTCCTTTCACAACACTGTGATTTGCATGTTTTCCCCTTCCTAGATTGCCATGGATGCGGCAAGTCCGGCTAGGGCATCTGCCACGTATGTTTTCACCTCTACGAATGTGGGTGATAGTGACAGATGTCAAACCTTTTGCAGAAGTGATTGTGCCTTGTTGTAGTAGGGCAGCAAATCTGGCTTCCTGACTTCAAATTTCTGATTCATCTGGTTGACGATCAGTTGAGAGTCTCCAAAGACTTCCAGCATGGTGATACCGGATTCGATGGCGAGTTCCAATCCTAAGATCATAGCTTGATATTCAGCTGCATTGTTTGTGCATGGTTCCAGTAGCGAGAAAGCGTGTGGAAATCATTGTATTTGTCGGGACTAACAAAGAGGATGCAAACTCCCGAGATCAGCTGTCTTTTTTCATTTGTCCTGGTTGCACCGTCAAAGTACATGTCCCAGGAGGCACTTTGTGAGAAAGTCTCCACATTGTAGACTGTTCGTCTGGGAGATCATCTCTGAGTGGAGAATCTTTAGGCAATGGCTGCTCTGCGAGGAAGTCCGCTAGAGCTTGCCCTTTGATTGCTTTTTGTGGGTACATACCTAATATCAAATTGTGACAGAAGGATGGACCATTTTGCCAGTCGAGCATTGAGAGAACCTGCCTTTGTGACAAGGACCTTCAAGAGGTTGACCCTCGAGACCAGGTAGACTGTGTTGGAAAGCAAGTAGTGACGCAGCTTTTGTACAGCGAACATCACTGCAAGACATTCTTTTTCGACTGGAGAGTAGCGATGCTCTGCACCTACTAGCATGCGGCTGAGGTAATATAGAGCAGCTTCTTTTCTTTGATCATTTTCTTGCGCAAGCAGAGCTCCCAAAGAGTGATCAAGGGCTCTTGTGTACAAGATGAATGGTTTTCCAGTGGGTAGGGAGCAGCTAACACTGGAGGTTTTGTCAGGTATGACTTGATGTCTTGGAAAGCAGTTTCACAGTCAGCATCCCAGACAAAGTTTACACCTTTTTTTCATCAACCGGCGGAGAATGGACGGCATTTCCCCGAAAGATTGGAGATGAACCGTCTGATGTAGGCCAATCTCCCTTGAAGCCCTTTGAGTTCTCTCAAGGTTCTTGGAGAGGGCATTTCTAGAATGGCTTTGACTTTTATGGGGTCAAGCTCTATTCCAGCTTTCCGAACTAAGAATCCGAGGAACTTACCGACGAGACGCCGAAGAAGCATTTCAATGGATTCTCGCAGTTTGTGTTGCGAAGCCGGGGACTTCTCGAAGGTCTTCGAAATGATCTTCTTTTCTTTTGCT